>JAVDBV010077746.1:0-11173 GCA_032619315.1 Piper longum
GAGCAGCTGCTAGTTGATGCCCCTGAGATGATTGAGAAGGTTCTCACATCTGAGCATGATCCTTCTGCGAAGAGAAATGCATTCCTGATGCTCTTTACATGTGCTCAAGAGCGGGCCATTAATTATCTTCTCACTCATGTGGATAGTATTCCAGAATGGGGAGAATTGCTTCAGATGGTTGTCCTTGAGCTCATTCGGAAGGTCTGCCGAACCAGGCCTTCAGAGAAAGGAAAATACATAAAGATCATTATATCTCTCCTAAATGCACCTTCTTCTGCTGTTATATATGAGTGTGCAGGAACTCTTGTGTCTTTATCCTCTGCTCCAACAGCTATCAGAGCAGCTGCAAACACTTATTGTCAACTCCTACAATCACAAAGTGATAACAATGTGAAGCTTATAGTTCTGGATAAGCTGAATGAGCTGAAGTCCTCTCATAAAGATATAATGGTGGAGTTGATTATGGACGTGCTTCGAGCACTATCAAGCCCGAATCTTGACATTCGCAGGAAAACTATTGACATTGCTCTTGAACTGATTACTCCACGAAATGTTGATGAGGTTGTTCTTACTCTGAAGAAAGAGGTTGTCAAGACACAAAATGCAGAGCAAGAGAAGAATGGAGAGCACCGCCAAATGTTGGTCCAAGCCATACATTTTTGTGCAATCAAATATCCAGAGGTGGCCAGCACTGTGGTTCACCTGCTGATTGATTTCCTGGGGGACAGTAACATCGCTTCAGCCTTAGATGTGGTTGTTTTTGTGAAAGAAATTATAGAAACCAACCCGAAGCTAAGGGTGTCAATTATAACTAGACTTTTGGATACTTTTTACCAGATCCGAGCGGCACGTGTTTGTTGCTGTTCTCTTTGGATCGTTGGTGAGAATTGCCTTTCACTTTCAGAAGTAGAAAGCGGTATTTCAATTATCAAACAGTGCCTTGGGGAACTCCCCTTTTTTACCATTTCTGAAGAAGGTGATGGTACTGAATCTTCAAAAAAGCCACAGCAAGTAAATACTGTCACGGCTTCTTATAGGAGGCCTGCAATTCTTGCAGATGGCACCTATGCTACTCAGAGTGCTGCTTCAGAGACTATTATCTCTGTTCCTGCCCTTGTGCCAGGAAATTTGTCATCCACAGGAAATTTAAGATCCTTGATTCTTGGTGCAGACTTTTTCCTAGGTGCAGTTGTGGCATGTACGTTAACAAAGCTTGTGTTGAGACTAGAAGAGGTTCAGCCATTGAGAGTTGAAGTGAACAAAGCAACTGCAGATGCACTGTTAATTGTGGTCTCTATGCTACAATTAGGCCAATCATCCTACTTGCCACAACCAATTGATAATGATTCATATGATCGTATGGTCCTTTGCATAAGATTACTCTGTAATACTGGTGATGAGGCAAGAAAGATCTGGTTGAAATCTTGTCGTCAAAGTTTTGTGAAAATGCTTGCTGATAAGCAACTTCGAGAAACAGAAGAAATAAAGGCCAAGGCTCAAATTTCCCACTCACAGCCTGATGACTTGATGGATTTCTATCATTTAAAAAGTAGGAAGGTATTCTCATTCATGCTAGGGTTATATGGCTTCTCCTGGTTATAATAATTGATGAAATTTACCAAAATTTGATATTTCCTATTTTGTTTTTCTATTCTTTTCCATGTCAGCCTCAAATGTTATTGTGTCTCTGTTCCGATTCATTTATGTTGCATGTGGCTGTGGGCATTATTCATCAATATGCTTGTTGATGAGATAAAGGTGGTCGTTGTAAACTAACAGAAAAAACAGTACTAGGCAAGAACCATGGTTTGTGGTTTTAATCAATAAAAATCTAGGATATATTTTATTTTCTGACCTCAAGAGGTTTGTTATGTTTGGAAATCTTTCTTTATAAGTCCTTCCCCATAATGTATATTAACTTTGGTTTACTCAAGGATAATAGTGCTATGATTCTGGCAAGTTGCCTAGGTTTGATCATAAGGCACAAATCCTAAACATGACAGTGAGACATAAGAACTCTTGTGCACTTTGAGCCTTTCTGATACAGTCCTGTACTTTTTCTTTCCTGGTAGTTATTTTAATAAACTTTTAATTATATGAATGAATCCTGACATAGTAAAACGTAACAAAAGCAGCTATATGAAATAAAAGCAGCTATATTTTATGTTGTAGGCTCTTTCTGGTACTGTATTGATTTTTGTGGTCAAGGATAGTGTTTCTTTAGCTGATTTAATGTGTGATGAATAAAAAATAATGGAAGATGAAGACGAACGGAAGAGAAGAAAGAAAGCACAACGATGGGTGAGGGGAAGGAAGGAACATGGCTGTATTGGAATTGAAAGGAGATAATTTGGACTTTTCCAAATTCACTGTTTCTTATTTCTCAAAAACTTTCAAACATTGATAGACCCATATCGATATACCCTGCTTGTAATTAACACACCTTGATTATTATAAACTAAAGTGGTACATCAACATTCCTATGCACTGTGAGTATGCAGTCCTGTCCTTTTCATTCCTTGGATGTGTTCTAGTAAATTTTTAACTATAAGAGTGGATCCTGATTTGATGAAATCTATGAAAGCAGCTGTCTCTTTTTTTTTTTAAATCTATTATCTTTTTTCTG
The DNA here is from genome assembly GCA_032619315.1 of Piper longum. Classification (NCBI taxonomy): domain Eukaryota; kingdom Viridiplantae; phylum Streptophyta; class Magnoliopsida; order Piperales; family Piperaceae; genus Piper; species Piper longum. Next base: position 2,627 of record JAVDBV010077746.1, read on the forward strand.
CTATTGTAATGTTTTGGGTGGTCATGCATAATGCCTTTTGAACTGATGTCTAATGGAATTTAAGTTTTATCTGAAGAGCAACTCTACGTACAGGGCATGAGCCAGCTTGAGTTAGAAGATGAGGTCCAGGATGATTTGAAGCGTGCCACTGGGGAGTTTGTGAAAGATAATGATGACTTGAATAAACTTAACCGTATTCTTCAGCTTACTGGGTTTAGCGACCCTGTGTATGCAGAAGCATTTGTCACTGTTCATCACTATGACATCGTCCTTGATGTCACAATCATTAATCGGACAAAAGATACCCTTCAAAATCTGTGTTTGGAATTGGCTACAATGGGAGATTTGAAGCTAGTAGAGAGGCCTCAGAACTATACACTTGCTCCTGAAACAAGCAAGCAGATAAAGGCAAATATAAAGGTCTCATCCACTGAAACTGGAGTCATATTTGGGAACATAGTTTATGAAACTTCAAATGTTCTTGAAAGAACTGTTGTGGTTCTAAATGACATTCACATTGACATCATGGATTACATATCTCCTGCAACATGTGCTGATGTGGCATTTAGGAACATGTGGGCTGAATTTGAATGGGAAAATAAGGTACTTATTTCTTATTTTACTTTAATCTCTATTTCTAAGTATTTGAACTACAGTGTACCATTTTAGTTGGTTCATGCATCCCAATTTGCTTCGAAATCCTATATGGTAAGCCTGTGATTGCAGTTTTATAGCAATAGGTGCTCAAGCTAACAACTTGTATCTGTCAAAAAAAAGATAAATGAGGGTTGTTATTTCATATTTGTATGTCTAAGGTTGTTGCATATAATTTTTTTTTGTTCAGGCTGTCTTATATGCTGTCCATTTTACTTGGGTATATAATGATTTATGATCTGCGTATCTTCTATGGACAATCATCTTTATTTAGGTTTGTTGCTTAATGGCTGGTATAAGTTTTTAAGCGCATTGCATTTATGATGTTAGTGGATCTATCATCTATGGAGCTTGGTCATATTTGCCTTTTGTTTTCATAGTTCAGATAAAAAAATCTCTTTAAATCTGCAGTTCTCTTTATAGTGGTTGATTGTGGAGTGTACGATGAGTCCCATACTTGCGGGAAATAGATTATTCAATATGATGGTTTTACATCTATTGTCTGTCATTTGTTTTTCTTTTGTTTGTCTCATTTTAGGTAGCAATTAACACCACAATTCAAGAGGAGAAAGAGTTCTTGAACCACATAATCAAATCTACAAACATGAAGTGCCTGACACCACTGTAAGTTTTTCCTTTTTTATAAAAATGACCAATAATTAATTTAGGTTTTGCATAATCTTGAGCCAAATTCTGCATCATCTTTTATTTCATTTTCTGAGGGCAAGTTGTCTAATTGGGATTATGCTTAAGTTTTGATAATGCATGAGTGTGTAAATTGAAGTCATAAACCATTTGGGTGAGGTGCAAAAAACACGAGGTTCTCTTCCTAACTAAATAAAGGTCATTTGATGAGTATGCTTATATATACATGTGTATGAATACATTTCTATTGCATGCTTATTCTATCGCTTACTATGGACTTCTAATTTTCGTTTTCCAGATCTGCATTGGAAGGGGAATGTGGGTTTTTGGCAGCCAATCTCTATGCGAAGAGTGTTTTTGGTGAAGATGCATTGGTCAACGTTAGTGTTGAGAAACAAGCAGACGGAAAGCTGAGCGGCTACATCAGGATACGGAGCAAGACCCAAGGGATAGCACTCAGTCTAGGTGACAAAATCACTCTCAAACAAAAAGGTGGCAGTTTATAGAGGAAAATTGAAGTGCGGATTTCTTTCCCTTTTTCACCTACAGACTTTTTATTTGTGTTTTCGGGTTCTTCTGATCGGGAGAGGTTAAAGTTTTGTTCATTTAAAAAGCCATTATTTAGAGAGCCATGCGACTATGTTCTTGGTATATTCTTCATCCGAGAAAAGTGCAATTTTTAGTACGGTTTGAATCCGATTTGAACGGGGGAGCTGTTTAGATGTAATTTCTGTACATGAAGCTGAAGAGGGTCTTGTTAGCGAGCGCATTTAGGTAGCAGAATGGGCATTTGGGGATGAAAAACATTGCTGATAAGCGAAAATAAATATCGTAAGGTTTGGCTTCAACACTTCTCCTTTCCATACTTTCTTTTAATATAATACAATTAGGGTTGTTCAGTTTGATTGATCTCCATGACTGTACACAACCCAACAAAGAGCTCAATTTAAATTTCGACTCGAGCCTATCACTCTCTATTTTGCATATAAAATTTAATTTTGGTCACTCTGATTAAATTTTCTCTTTATAAAATATAATTGAAATGGTAAAAAGACTTTATGAGAATTTTAAAAGATAAGTTTTTGTGTTTTACTTTATCCATGGAGAAAAATACCTTAAATGTATTTACGTGCCCATAAAGTAAATTGCCATGGGCTTACGTTTCTTGGAGATATTTCTTCACAATTTCAAGATTGTTTTATAGACTATTTCCCCCCACCCACGACAATATAGCCCACGATAATCTTAAATATACTTCATGACTTACCATGGTCGAAAATGAAAATTTTTTTGTAGTGATTGAGATACTTCTGTAAAACGATTTAGGCTATGCAAAGGAATAAATATTGGCTCAACGAGCACCACTAATTGCAATGCTTCTCAGACCAGAGTGATTTGTTTGCATGTCTCAAGTCTTGAGACAATACAAACGGTTTTCATAGATCTTATTTCCAATCAGGGCAACTTCCATCTGCTCTCTTAGAAAAGCCGCAAAGTATTTGGCCGGCAGCATGTGAGTCCGTCTGCACCAATAAACGGCCACCAGAGCATGCCGTGGTGAGAGTTGTATATCTGAAAGGATATCATATGGGAAACCCTAAAACAGTCTACTCAAAACATAAGGCTCTTTCCAAAATAAAGAAATAGCCCTTTTGTAGAAAAGGTATAAAACATGTTTGCAACTGCTCACCCAAACATACGAAGATAAGTTTGATATCTTTCATCGTATAGAAGTACATTACATCACGCTCATCGACATAATTTGACGAGCAAGACCTGGGTCTTGCTGCAATAATTCTCGCAAATTATTTTCAGTCTCCGTCATCTGCTTCTCCAAATACTCCTTGGACGTCTTTAAAACACCAAAAGCCACACAAACGATGAGATTCTGTTTTATGAAAGATTAACAAGTGAAAGAGAAAGGCCGAAAGAAGTAAAGCACCTGCAAAGAAGCTAATGCTGTTTCACTATCCTTGAGCTTTTGCTCCTGTTCGTTCTTTAGAAGTGACATCGGTTCTAAAATAAATCTGGTCATCAAACATGACAACAAAAACATATTTTGAAGGCTTCAAACTTAGAATTAGGTATGGTAACAAATTTCGAATGAAAATGACAGAAACATATCAAAATGCTTCATATTAGACGTGAAGACCAAAGACTCACGCTTTTCCTGCAAAAGCAACAACAAATTAAACAAAGTCAATATTATCAAGTTTGAAACCTTCAGAAAATGACCATTATCATCACATAAATCAGTTCAAATTACTGAAGTTGACCTGTTATTTTGATTTTAAATTACCATTAACCTTCACTACTAGTAAATTATGCTTTTAAGTGAAAACTTAATATTGAACTAAAACACCTAAACAGCGAAATTAACAAAGTCTTATACACGACATTTTAGTGAAGATAGAGGATAAGGTGATATATTGAAATCCAGTTGCTGTCTAGTTATGGCAATCATTCACCCCTTGTGTAATGTAGACAAAACTTATATGCTAATGACGAGCGATATCAAAGAAAGTATGCAATAAAGCATACAAAAATTAATCATTTTATTTCTCACTTAAGATGTTATCTTCCATTAAAATTTTATTCTACCCAAAGAATTTCAAGTTTCCAAAGCAACAACAATAAGAGAGGAGGTGGGATCTGAAGATAAGAAACTTCTAATGAACATCAACAAGTGACGTTGAGGACGTACCAATAGATTTATATGTATTGGTATCAGCTGGTAACTGTCGCAGCTCCTCCAGGGTCAAATATGCACGCTTCTTTTCACCTTCTTTATTTCGCATCTGGGTTTGCACCTAAAAAGGTTATAAACAAAATTATTGTTTTTTTTGTCTTAAGGATATCGACTTTTGCGGTTTGGGCTTTGATACGGTTTAAGATTACCGACTGCAATTTCAGACAGTGTTGGAAGAACAATTATCTTTTCTCTACATCTTAACCGTGCTAAGAGCTTGAAATACACATTGACAAGAAAAAAAAAGACTTTGGTTTAACAGCGATAGTTTCTAAACCTGCTTTAACTTTGCGGTGGTATCTATCATGCGCCCCTGAAGTTCAACAAATGCCTGCATCCATATCAACATAGAAAAGGTTATTCTCACAAAAATCATCGATTTAAAAAGAATATCAACCATTAGAAAGCATAAAGACGCTAAAAAATCAAAGTGTTTGACAAAGTGATAAGATAAATGTAAATAAGCTAATTAAAAACTCCACAGGGCCCCAATCAATTCAACTAAAAACTAAACCAGAATGCACACATCAATCCAGTACAGTGATTAAACCAGCTACCACAATCTCATAATTGTGCGCACTTGATAAAAATGCAATAAAATATTGACAGCAAATGATTTATATAAACTGCATCAGCAATTCCAATTAACCCAAACAAACAAACAATTAAGTCACAGCAAATGGTAGCAATTCCAACTATTTTAGAATTAAACCAGAATGCAAATATGCAAACCAATCCAGAACTACTTTCAAGCTATCAATATCTCATATGCATACACACTCGAAAAAAAATACACACTTGATAAAAAGAAAAAAAAAACATTTGAAAGGATACCATTTATAGCTAATACAATACTTCTTACCGATCTGCTAGTCTCTTCCGCCATTGCCGCTCGAATCACCACCCAGCCCAACTGCACAAAAAGTCAAAAAGGTCACATCTTTTTGCATCAAATCACATAAAAATTACATCTTCTTGCATCAAATGAAAAGGAGAACACGAATAGGACGATGACATGGAGAGAGGAAGGAGAGGAATACCAGTCGGAGGCCCTTCGAGAGCTGCAATTTTGAGAGAAATGACGGCACCGTAGAAGTTTTCAACTGATTGGTCGCAGGAACCGTTGGATACAAGTTCGATACATAATCGACGGCTACGATCAAACGAGTCGAGTCTAATTTTATTTAGCCCAAACTCGATCAATTTAAAATCTTGGCCCGTAATGGAGTGGCTATAGCATCTGTGGGGAGTTTGATACCTCTGTGTCCATATACATCTCCATCCACATTAATGAATTATATAGGTTGATAAATAAGATGATCCCACCATTTCTTTTAACTCTTTTTTAAATTTGATAAATGTTGATTAATCGTACATTTAATCATAATAAAGAAGGATCAATTTTTTAACAAGTTATGCACTTTCATAAACAAACATAAAATGGAAAAAGAAAGAAAGATTCTTTTTTAATAAAAAAGAATGTTTCAAGAACTTAGTACACTACACGCAAACCTTTTGGCTTTAACCATGAATTATGTTTTATCAAAGTGTCGTACTTCCAAATTCTCACAAGCCCCTCTGGCATTCTCTATTTTTGATAAAGAGAATAAATCTTTTTATGGAAGGGTCAGAAAAAAAAATTGGATAGGACAATAATGAGGTTTTGAATAAGACGACCTTTTTATTTTTCATTTTTTTAAGGAAAAAACCTAGCCGGCTCATATGCTTTTAAATTTAAAATAACTCTAAATGTTCCTTTCCTATTCCTTCTATAGCCAGGATGGGGGAGTACAAAACCATCCCTCAAGGGTTGACTGCTAATACCATTATCAAGACGTGTATCCACAACTTCGAGCACCAATTTCTCTTGACACATCACTAATTCCTTTGGCGTGAATCTACTTGTTGTTAATAGATTAGTAAGAGTATTGCTTCAATAGATAAATCTTTCTTCCGCAAAAATATAATTAGGCCAAACTTCTCTAATGCAACTTTTTGTTAAATTTCTCATAGAATTACAATAGATGTATTATGAATACAAGCAAGGAGTTCTAGGAGCCTTGAATGGTTGTTTGAACGAAGAGTTACATCTACGAATTATCAGAGCTAATATTAGCATTCTCAATGCCATGAAAAAAAATAGTAAGGATGGTCGTAAGGTTGGTGTTTGTGTGTGAGTTGGGGTGGGGGGTTGTGTGTATTGATCTTATCTATAATCTAACGATGTCGATTATGTAATAGTTTATTGAATGCTTTATTAATTAAGTTTTATTTAAATCAAGTCAAATTAGGATGCAAGTGGCTACTGATTACTTCTTCCATAAAGAGCTGCGGAAAAGAAAAGCTAGGCTAAAAATAGTGGGAGTTGCAAATATTGCTCAATGTTTTGTTGATGAATGGGATGGATTTACAGCAGAGTTTTTTCAAAGTTGTTGGCCCATTATTAAGAATGATACCCTTCATGCCATTCAGAAGTTTTTTCTTACTAAGACTTAGTCTATCAAATTATCCACACTTTGTTGCTTCCAATTCCAAAAACAGTTTCTCCAAAGTGTGTTACTGACTTTAGACCTATAAGTGTATGTTCTGTTCTATATAAAATCACAGCGAAACTGTTAGCAAATAGACTTAAATTAGCCTTAGATAAGTGCATGTTAGGGAATTAAATGGATTTTATTTCGGGAAGACAAATTGGTGATGATATAATTCTGGCTCATGACTGTTTGAAACGATTATTTAAAAAAAATCTAAAAATGCATGGGCTGGCTTAAACATATATATGGCTAATATGGCGAAGGCTTTTGATCGGATGAGTTGACAATATATTATTATTATAATAAAAGCGCTACGCTTCTGTGATGAATGGTGCCAATTAATTTTGCATTGTCCGTGGTTCGTCTTTTTTAAGGAAATTATGAATCTAATTTATATTATTAAAGTAGATTGACAATATAAATAGTATTTTACCATTAATCTATTGTGAATGAGATTAATATTCTTAGTGAGTTTAAGTTGTAAATTTGATATGAAACTATTTTATCTTTTATATTTTAGGTTTATATTTTAGGTTTATAAGCTTTTAAATCAGATTTACATGGGTGGAAGGTGTGTAATCTGATTAATGAGCTTTTAGTGTTTTAGAGCTGGACTGGAAATCGTATAAAAATTGTGTGAATAAGATTCATACTTAAAAAACTCATCTCACTAAGTCATTAATATAGCAGTTGATTGCCTATTTCACTAACCCCCCTTATTCTATCATGCTTAATGATAGATTTCAAGCTAAGAATGGAATTAGATAGGGAGACCTGACCTCCCCTTATCTTTGTATTATTGGTATGGAAGGTTTATCGAGATTACTTAATCTAGCTACTAATAATGGCGATATTATTGGAAGTAGTATAGCCCATTGTGCTCCTAGAGTTTCTCATCTTTTTTTTGCTGATGATTTGATGATCTTTTCTAAAGCTAACATGGAAGAAGTTGACAATGTAAAGAAGGTGTTGAATATGTTTTAAAATTTTTCTTGTTAAAGTGTGAACTATGATAAATCCTTTTGTTGTTTTTCATCTTTGTGTGAATATGTATTTAGTGGTGCCCCTTTTGTTTGGGAGGAAAAAAAATGAAGCCTTTAACTTCCTTATGAATAGAGTGCGATCTGGACTAATAGGATGGGAAGCTAATTTGTAACACCCTGCTTCGGTTCACCCTCGAACTGACCCGGAAGTGTCATCGGCGATCGAACCTTTCACTAACCTATTAGATTCGGTTAAGCCGACCAGGATCTACCCTCGGCGTCTTAAGACGGAGATGCAAATATGCAAGGCATGGATGATATGCTTGGGTTATAACGTGGTCCTACATGCATGCCATGATATGTAAACAAAACAAAACAAAAGCGATAAACAAGAAATCGTAAGAAAAATACTTATTTCTACGAAAAATCGGACAGAATTTCCCCTAAAAGTGCAATAAGGGCCAACCTGTCCATAAAAAAAATATTTATACATATTCAATCAAAATGATATAAAATACGACAATCAAAACCAAATGCAATCATCTTTATATTCATTTTCACTTGAGCTGAGTCTCAGCTCCAAGGCTCCTTGTTCATTCACATTTTTCTATTCATTTCATACGCAGTTCGTCAAAACATAATGTAATAAAATTTCCAATCATACGCAATTAACATACTATCATTAGATATCATGCAAGGCAAGTACATGTGTGCGCGATTCTGTGCTGCTCCTCCGCAGTCCCGACAACTCTTATTCATTACGCTCCTCACCTACATATAGTAGAAAAACGTCAGCAACGGTTGTCACTGATCCGGAAATAACTAATACCAAACTGGCACAGGAGAGCTAACCCTCCTGTTGAAATAAAAACATCACATGAAAACTCATCTTTCTCATTTCATACTCACAATGGGAGGCTCTTCCATACCACTCTAAAGTGGTTGTCTCTAGGTTTACCTTTGTCATCTCATATTTCTCATT
>JAVDBV010077747.1:0-12800 GCA_032619315.1 Piper longum
GGTCAGCATGATCCGGTCAAACTGAAGTCTCTGCCTGCGTCGCTCCCGATCTTGGGTGAAGTTGTCTCCTCCGGACGGGTCTGTCATCGGCTACCTGCACTATAAGTCCTAAATAGTACCATGAAGGTACCTCCTATACTCGGGGCAAATGCTAAATCTTATGTCTGAGGGTAAGAACCTAATTGTGTTGGCGAAGCATAAGGAAAATACTATCTTCCTCAAGGGCACTCTCTCGCTAAACCCATTATCTGTGCCAAAATTCTAATATGAGTCAATTATCTCTCTCTAGCTAGGCCAAACTCTAAATGAGTTAAAACTGCGTAACTAATCATTTGCTAACCATCTGATCTGTCGAACCTTGGCTATGGGTCATGTTCATGCTAGTACACTTACTGAACAATCGGACCACTATGGTCATCCTATCTGGATGTCATAATGTCTTGTTCTCTGATTCTGTCCATATGCATCCATCTATATAAGTCTGCCACTAACAGTATCTTGCAATACACATATAACCTAAGGATGTCAGGTCAAGGCAATGGTATGTAAGAAGGTGAAAAGGTGAGGGAATAGATGAGTTTTATAGAAAAAGGGGTGGTTGTCTTAGTGATGTCATAGGTACAGATGTCATACCTAAAGAGGTATGGGTTTGATTAGATAAACATGTATGGTTTGGATTGGTGATGTTATAGATATGGTTAGGAGAGTCCGAAAGGGTTATCAAAGAGACGGCAAGTGTAACGATCCGCCATTTTTCACAATAGTGTGGGCCTACATTGCCAGATGTTACTTAAAAATTAAACAAGAAGTATAACTCATTGAAAGTAAACTATGTTTTAAATAAGACATAATAATAATCGTCCCACAGTCTTGGACTGTTTCCCATAGTCACATTTATAACTTAAATAAAATAAAAAGGAAGTCCAATGCATTATCATTTTCTCCGAACCTTGATTGGTAAAAGATCCACCAACCCCGCTCTCAATCTATGCCTGAACCTATACATCTACGGAGGCAATTCCGCGTTAGTGATAAAACCACTAAGCCATATAATTAAAGAAACAAGTCAAATATACTCCCTATTCTTATTTCAAAAGTCTTTTAGTGAAGTGAGCCTATGTCGAGCTCTTATAATGCAGGAAGGGTGTCAGCCCATCCTGCTACAATCCCATGCATGTGCACACACACTACGTGACCTATGGCCTGTGTAGTTACCGATATTTTCCATTGGCTCACCCTCTCGGTATCACAAGTGCATAATGATGTCTGCCTGACATCCCCTTTTGGCATGGGGGCAGGTTTTCAAGTTCTGGATTGCCGCCACACGACAAAGACTCTCTATTTCGCGGGTGTTGCCTCGTGTCGTGGGTGCTGCGTCGTGACAGAGACTCCCTACTTCGCGGGTTCTGCCTCATGTCAGAGACTCCATATTTGTCTTACAAGTAAATTTAAAAGTGCGGCCCCATGTCGAACTAAGTCAATTCCTTGACCCCGGTTGCACACGATGCATGGTGGTCAAATCTCGGCTCAGGCCCACCAGGACTGCCAAAAGGGAATATACAACATTTCAGTAATTATACGGACCTGACAGCTTGTATGAAATCCTGCGACTGCAATCAACAATCCTAGCCTGAATGAGGACATAAAATTATACATGAGTATAATTTTATTCATGTAGAAAATGCATGCAACCTCATGACTAATCTAACTATCAATTTTTTATAATATAAAATGTGTCATGTTGAACATCATTAATTATTTAATTTTCAACAATTCCAGTGATATAATTAATTATTCACGTGATATAATCATTTAAGTCCTTTACATTTTAAATTAATTATCCCAATTATAATCCTCACTTAATAATTAATAAAATAATTATTAATTTATAACCAATAATTAGTTACTCTTATTGGTATATTCTTTAACTGGTTTCTATTATCCTAATTTATCTGTAATTGATTTAATTCAATAAGGTACCACCCTTCCTTATTTAATTATGTTATTTCGTGATTTTCTAAACGATTATATTTTATTACCCCATTTCTACCTTGCTAATTCGTTATTAAAATAATCTTTATATTTACCAAATATTAATTTAATATGGTAAAGGTGAAGTCTTTATTTTATTTATCCCTAATAACCCTCCGATTTAATTTAATCATTTGTAATAAGCCGATTAATTATTTACCGTTTATCATGACCATAATTTTATTAATTATGGTAATTTCATGTAATAATTTATTAATTTATTATTTTAGCCACTTATCTCGTATCCCCTTAAATTAATTATTTTTAAAGATTTATTATGAATTGATATTATTTTTTTCAACTCGAACCATGTCGAGTCAACCCGTATTTACGAAACTGTCATCTTCTTCTTCCCCAACTCTTTCCTTCTCCCAAAGCAGACTGTGATTGGAGTGTTTTCCGAAGGACTATTCATCAACGACAAGCCACCACTGGCCAAGCCACCCTCGTCAATCAACTCACCTCTGTACCAACTCTGGCCATGACCAGTACCTTTTGGCCACTGCTATCGTGTTTTGCCCACAATCGTAACCCGAAGTCATCATTCCATTCACGGTCATCCACTGAGTTCCGTTCTCCTCTGGCCGCCGTCAATCATCGTCGACCGACGCTGACCAGCCCCTCCATGTCGTGACAGCTCCTCCCCGACTACCTCCGGCCACCTTCCGGCGGCGGCGACACCGGATTGGCCCGATTACAGTAATTTCCGCCGCCCTCTAGTGACGTGCTCGCATCGCTGATTCCGCCGCCGGCGAGCTTCACCGCCGCAATTGGGTGGTCGTCTTGGCACCTTCGACCCTTTATGGACCTTCCCCAACCGGATTGCAACCCAATTGCCTCCCCGGACGGCCGGATTTCCTCACCTAACGTCGTCTTCTGTTTTACCCTGTTTTCGCCACCCTTACAATTCCGCCCAATAACCACTGTAATTCCGCCACCCACAGGAAATTAGGGGCATGGCAAAGCCACTTTTCAGTCTAGCAGCCAGTGGGTGGTCGGAATTGTGAGCAACTGCCTTGAATTTCCTTGCCTAAGTTCGCCCTCCTTGCCCAAACTCCAGCTGTTTATCATGGACAGCTTCCAGTTTAATTCTTTTCTTTTTTGTTGATTAGAGACTTTGGTTCCATGAGTAACAAGCTTATTATCAATTATAAATATGCATGTATACAAATTACGAAGAAGAAGAAGAAGAAAGGAAAAATACCCGAGCAATGAGGAAGTCGATGTCTGTCCAAAGGAAAATAATGTGAATGACGCCCCCCCTTCTCCTTATATAATGAAATGACGGCTAGGGTACGTTAAAACAAATTTCGCGCATATTTCACTTAGCCGAGTAAACGGTTAATTGATACAATTCACTTAACTGGTTTAAACGGTTAACTAGAATGGATCACTTAACCAGTTAAATGGGTAAATAATATGGTTCACTTAACAGGTTAAATGATACTTAACCGGTTAAATAATACCTTATACTTGATTGGATAATTAATAATTAACCGGGGGTGGGTAAATAATTTAAATAAAAATATTAATTTTCTAACATTCGATCCTATCGCATTTTTTTTTCGGGTCTTTACATCAAGGGCACAAAAGACCTACAAGGGACATGGTCGTAGCATCTAACTATTGGACTAAACATGAAAAAAGTCAAGCGTGTAACTTTTAAACATGCATGCCGAGCACTGAAGGAGAGTAAGGCCGGGCAAACATATATCATACCATAAACGAACCATGCCAAGAGGGGTCAGACCCTACTAACCCAATTCAGAAAAGAACTGACCCAACAATAAAACCTCTAGCAGATGGCCCGGGTTTACACATGCTACTTCATTAATCTGTTTTATTATATTATTACGACAAAAGAAACTCACTTTTGTTCACTACATCCTTTTATTGTCATGTTGTCTTTTACTAATTTGCTTAAACTGGCTATATTTCTTCTTATTAATTATCTTACAAGTTTAATCTTTCTTATTAAAAAAATTCATATATGCCATAATATTTTTATTACAATTTTAAATTTTTGTTGGAAATGTCCACATATTATTTTACAATTTTACACTTATTAGAAAATGGCATCAACAAAACAAAAAGTTATAACTCAAATTGGATTATACATAATATATCCTTCAAAAATTATTAAAAATAGGTAAGATTCCTTGATTTAATTGATATAAATAAATAAAGATTTTTAGTTCAAGTAAAATTAAATATTTAATTAAAAGTATCAATTTTTAAATCAAATACTTCTATATTTTAAACTTAAATAAGAATTCAAAAATAAAATTTTGTATTTCAAGATAAAATATAAAATAATTTGATATTAAATATAACAATATTTTTAATAATACTCATAAGTTATGAACTTGCGAGTACATGCGAAGTTTAATTAGTCCAATTATGTCGTGTTGTGTGTGTGTGTATTTATTTATTTATTATTATTATTTTAGCACTATACCACGACAAGAAGGCCTGCAATACTTATATTTTTCTTAAGTATGTCAAAATCATTCTCAAGATCAAGCTTTGCCTTTTCGGAATTCGATTCTCTCTCTTTTGGCGGAAAAGTCTTAGAGATATTGCAGAGATCCCAGAGAAACAAATCTCAAAACAAATCAATAAAGTGATTAATTTATATAAGATAACGGCAAATTACATGTAAATAGAATTTGCAAAAGCAACAATTAAATAATGATACTGAATGTTGAAAAAAATATATTGATATTATGCTAAATGATTGTGCAACATATATGGATAAGCCAGACTTCATTGTACAAAGTCAACGGATATAAATTAAACTTAGGAGAGTATTTATGATGTTACTCTTAATTAGGCAAGCCGGACCACATAGATTTCCCTTCACGAGAAGAGACGATTTTTGTGAGATTGCATACAAAGCTCCAGATGATAAGAGAACAAACAAGGGCCTAAACATGACTAGGAAATTGCATTATACCCAACTGCACCTAAGGTTTCAATCAAAATGCTTTGAGCTATCAACATGTCAAATTCAAGATCTTCGTTTGTTCGATGGTATTACACAATTAACATTACCCACCTAATTAATCCATACATGCTTAAACAAAAAAAACACACCTCATTTTGTGTTCTAAAAACAATAATAACGGCCCTTGCAAATAAGCAAATCTCCCAGTAAATACCATATCAGCTCTGAGCAGATGCAGCTGAAGTATTGGGAAGGGATGCCACTGCCGGGTTGTTTTCTGTAGTAGTGGATTCAACACTGGCATGTCGCACAAACTCTTCAGATGAAAGGTGGGAGCCATGACACGCACAAACAATTCGGATCTGGTTTTTGCCATACCTATAAGTTACACCTGAGATGGTCCTACCATTGGGGCCGGTACCTGTTGTTGAAACCCATGGAAGATCCGGGCAGGTTCCACATCCCCCAAATTTAACATTAGCAGCAATACCAGGTCTTATCACAGAGCCCTCGTTTGGAAAACCTTCAGTTGATGGTTGCTCTGAATAATCCGTAGGTGCAGTAGTTGCAAGAAAGCCTCCAGACTCATCTTGCCTCCTTGGAGAAGATGTTCCAGCTTCCTCAGTCAATGGCTGTTTGTTGCCTTTTGCGTACCCTTCTAACTTGCGATCTGATGGTCAAACTCTTACAATAAGTATAGCAGAGTAAAAAATGCAGCTAATTTACAAGCTAAGTAGATGACAGTAATAAACTTAGACCGAGCAACCAAACCATTTTACTGGCAAACTTCATGTATACCTGAAATTTGATTTACAAAATAAAACCATTCAAAGTTTGATCTCACAAACATCAGCTCCTATGTGTAATTACAAGGGAAGTTGGCTGATATGACCTTAAATGAATCCTAACCTTTGTAACAGCTTAAACAAAAGGGAAGACATCATATCTACGTAACAACCAATTGTCAACCTCAGTTTCCTGCACTAGGACGCCTTTCAAAAATATGCAACAATGTGAGACACATGAAACTGCTTTACCTACCATATTTCAATTAGAAAGCTTGAGCTTCTATGATGACGTACGTCACTACACCAATTATTCAAATTATTCATGCCTACTCATGGCCAGATCTGAACCAAAAACAGATTTCTGACATCAACGAAATTAAAACTCTAAAGGTATGCCTCTTACAGGAAGGGGTGGGAAAATTTTAAGAAAAATTCACTATTAGCATGGTTTGCAATTTCCGCGAATTCCTGCCGGAATTCCTATTTTGACAGACTGCAGAAACGGAAATAGGGTGCAAAACGGAATTCCTATTCCTATACAAGGGTGGTTATGTTGATCCATATAGGGCCTTTTCTTTCTATTAACTGAGTGTTATGTCTTCTTTTAATAAGTGCCATGCCTTCTTTCTATTAATTCATGTTTCATAATATTTGACCAATAGCATTTATACAGTTTAATATTTATGTGCACTTAAATTTGTATCAGCCTTATGGATTTAAATACATCAGCTAATGTTGTCTTTTCTACGTCAAATTTATATATTCATGCTTTATATGTTGTTTACATGACAATTTATGTATCTATAATGCATATTACACATTTTAAAAAATCCAAATTTCTCCAGAATTCCTCCCATATTTCTCCGAAATTCAAGATTTACCAAGTTCTGAATTGAAACCAAAATCCGACATCAATAAATAGAATTGCCTGGGAGACCAGACATAGCACAATTGAGACAATGATCGGACCAACAAGAATAATTTCATTACTTGTAGTCGCAAAGTGATTTTCTATGTAATAACAAGCTCACTTCGTAACTACCAGCATATCTGACAGATATAAGATAAAAAATAAATCAAACCAACCTCCTTGAGGTAAATTTAATACACCTTCAGAGGGATCACCATTTGGTCGTCCACCACAAAGACTTTGACTAGAGTAAGCAGAAAATTGCTCCAAAGTTGAAAGCTGGACTGCCGAATGCCCAAAGAATCTTTGCAAGTTGCTTGCATTTACAGCCTGAAATGCACAATGCTCAGTGATTGAAGATGACACCTGGTTCTTTAAAAGAGAGCTTGCTGCATTTAATGAAGCAGTTACAGGCAAAGAGTAAGGTGGAGTCCTAAGTGTCATCGGTAGCATTGAACTTTGACAGGTCCCTCCTTGTGCACTACCACCATTTTTAACAGTATTGTCCTGTTTTTGTCTATAAGTATCAGAAACATGAGTCTTAACTATTCCCTGTATTTCCACCTTTCTAGGAACATTATAACCATCAGCCATGTACTGCAGGGTGCTCTCACCTTGCCCAAAGGAATGTCTTGAAGTTGGCCCTTCTGCTTCAGATTCTGCTACACCCTCATTTTCAGCAGATGATCCATCCTCAATGGTCACAGGAACATGTGGACTTTTCCCCACGTGCTTGGCTTCAGCTTCACCCTCATGCTTCTTTTGCTGCCAATTCTCTTCATAAGGAAACTTTCTCTTGTTGGAAGATGATTCTGACCAGAGACCTTGATAACTCCTAGTGTGATGTGTGCCAACCCCAAGTGGAGAATCTAATCCTTGACTTGGCACCTTAAGGTCTGTCCAGAAGTTCTCTCGAGGATTACTTGATGGTCCACCTACTTCATGTTTCTCATTGTTTACGCCATAAAAATGTTCAAAAGGGGCACCACTAGCACTTAAACATCCACTTTTATCACCACTTGCTATGTCCACTTTAGAATCCAAAGATATGTCCTTGACTTTAGCTTTTCCAGAAGATGAACCACATGAAAGACCCAAGCTTAGCTCAATCTCATTTTCATCCTCCATAACGACGATTCAATTCCAACAATTTCAATAAAATTACCTGTTAAGAAACGGAAGTTGATAAAACAAAAGGTTCCATCTCAATGCAAATGAATTTTGGCATTGCTTGTCGTAAGTATTAAGGCTGTTGGAAGATTAATTTGGGTACGCCGATAACTTATAGTTTTATCAGGAATACACATAGGATGTCCATACTCATAAGGTCTGTCAAACACAAGCTATGTGGAAGACGTGAAAGAGGCCGTATTATGGAACTACCGTATACTCAAAGCCTATTCTGCCCCAACGTATGCTCCCTGTGTTATAATCATCATCTAGATTAGTAGTCTACATTGGCATCTAGGAGTGTCCTTGGTAGTTCCTCCAATGTTTTTAAAATCAATTTTGTACTGATTCCGATTGTTGTTTTAAATTTTCTATCGATTTAATAATGATAAAGCATGTTATTTAAATGTAATCCATCCATTTTATCTAACTAAGCCATGAGAATTGATCCGTGAATCATTGTTTGTAATCGCCATGTTTTAATCAAAACAAGGCCAAAATTATTCAATTTTACGGAGTTCAGTCACAAATTTCGGCAATCGCCGATGACAACTTGAGGTCTGGCGTTAAAAACCCACAACACGCATCACTATCACTAACTCATTGCCAGAGATTCCGTCAATTGGCAGAAAAACACAGACCTAGTAAAGAAATAAAGTAGGTATTTTGTTCCCTCACCTGACACAAGAGTTGATCGGCGCGTACTTAGATCATATACACGCCCCCGACACCCGCGCCCAAGCCTCGGTGGAATCCACCGACGACGGGATGCTTTCGGCGAAGTCTACTTCTGCTCGGCAGCTCAATCCCTCCACGGCACTGGTGTTGGCTTGCCGGAGGAATCCACGCACAGATACATGCTGGTAAGGTCACGCTCGCCGTCTCCGGATACCGCCAGTTCGGCGCCGAAGATCAACGGGGTTCCCTATCGAACCGGGAGGGACTCTTCCTCCACCTCGGCCCTAACTTCTGGATGATATGATATTTGGGGAGAAGAGTTGTGACTGTCGGATTTATTTTACCGGCCTCGTTAAATTGGATTTTTATCTTAGGACAAAATGTTGTCTTAGTCGTTTACGTTTAATATTTTTCGGCCAAAAGTCACGCTGCAAAGATATGCACTCAAAATATAAATTTATTTTAATTAAATTTTATTTTATTATTTGTTCATTTCTCTTCTTCTGGGGCACAATTTTTTTTTCTCACAAAACTCTAATATTTCTTTTGTAACATCACAATCATTTTTCAATTAGTATAAAAATTTTAAATATAATTTTAAATAATATTGTAATAAATAAATATTATATTATCCTGCAAAACTTGATATGCCTTAAATTTAATAATTCTTTATAATAATTTAGAAATAACTCTAAAAATATCGCCAATATCATTATTTATGATCATTTTCCATCCTTATATCAATCAGTCCATCAAACAAATAAATATTCATGTTTATTTTATTTTTATTATATCAAAATCAATCAATTAATCATAAGCACTTTGAAAACTGGTCATTCAATTGCCCACACAGGACGCCCACCTTTATTAGCAAGCCATAGTTTTAAATTACAATACGTGAGTTTATTTAGAATTCATTAATACATACATAAATTTAAATTATGCAAATTTATAGTTATATGATTAATTTTTCAATGTAATTTTACTTAAAATCCATTTAAAATTTGGAATGGAATGAACGTATAAAAGATTAAAAGTCCAAAAGAAAATATCATATTAAAAGTACATAGAAATCCTGGTAAAGTAAATATTAACAAGTAAATAAATTATCTAAGGTTTTGAATTTTTAAATAGAATTAAAACCAATTTTTCATATTTTCTAACTCAGATAGAACATACTCTATTTTTATAATATAAAATAATAAATATATTAATAAAAAATCATAAATATTAATTGGCATATAAAATTAAAACTATGAGAAAATTTAAATTCAAAAAAGATTATAAATATTTAAATAGAATTGATCAATTTTTTTAGGATTTTCAAATTAGGTAGAACTTAAACCTTTTCTTAATAACTAATAAATTATAATAATAAATATTAAGTCAGAATAAGGCCCTCAAAATTATTATCGGTGAGAATTAACCACTCTATATTAATAACATATAAGAGCAAGCATAACTTTAGCTAATATGAAGGGTTGATACCATGTCACACAAACCTGTTGTAGTTTCTACCATTTTAATATGTACCTATTTTTTAATAAAAATTGTAATATTATGCCATTATTTATTAAATAGTAGCCACAAAAATATTTTCAAAATCCTATAAAACATTTTATTTCAAATTTTAAAAATTTGTTGTATTTGGGTTCAATCTAATTGAACTCAATATCTGTAAGTCCAATATTGTAGGTTAGTGCGTCCCACTTGCTAGTTTTCCACTTACTAGTAATCCTTTTATCCCACTAAAACGAAGTTCAATTTTAATCTCAGCATCCGGTGCCTTCTCTAAAATCCTAGATTTTAACCCGATATTTTATAATCCAAATTAAGTCGAGTCGATACAAACACCTTATCAACATCAACAGGCCCGACGATAAAAGATATGATATGAAATTGGCTTGGCCTCGTGTTCAAGTAGCTTCTTCCACGCATATGATAGTTGTCAGCTTTGGCTCATGCATTTCACGTTTGTGTTTTGCAACGGTAGCCGTTTAGGAATTAGTATTGGTATATTCCTTCATTTCATTTCATATATATCTTGGAAAAGGGAGGACAAAAAATAGGCTTCATAAACCATGTGCGTACCAAATAAAAAATTGGGCAGAAAGATTCTGCTGTTGTTGCAGGCACAAAATACCACATTTGCTAAAGAACGGGCTGAAGTTAAATTGAAAATGTAAACCACTCGACAAATCTTACAAGGCCAGGGATATTTGTCTCCTAATCCTAGTCCATTTCTTTCACTTTTAGCTCACTTGGCATATCTTTTCTTCTACAACTTGGTTTCTTTTTTGAGCTCTTACATGCATCTTCCGAGTTGGAATTTTCAAGGTTAGCGATATATGTTGGATTTTTGAGGTATATATATATGTATCATATGATCTTATTAAGGTTTGATATAAATTAAATTAATCTATTAAAGTTAAAATTAATGAGTCATTAATATTTAAAACAAGAATGGATTAATATGTGTATATACCAATATTTAATTTATGATTAGTTAAATTAAAATTATAAAAAATAAGGCTAAATACGATTATGGTCTCCAAATTCGCTCGTAATTTTTCTTTCTAGTATCACATCAATTAGAAACTCTAGTAAAACCGAATTTGAATTTAGAGTTAAGAATCATTTTGTTTTTATAGATTTAGGTACATTTCCATCTCAAATTATATTTTCTTTATGATTTAATATAAAGAAGATGAAGAACGTATTATTGTGATATTTTTTTAATATAATTGGTTAAGTTAAACAGAAACAACAAGTAGTATCAAAGCATATTCATATTAAATTATTATGGATTAATTTAATTTGTGTTTAATTTTGGATCAAGAGTCAGAAAAAATAGATCCAAAAATAAAATCTTATTGAAATTGTCTAGTTCAGTATCACATCTGGATCTAATGATTCGAGATCTCAAAACATTACTAATTTGTGAGAGGGAAAAAATTTTAATGAAACAAATTGATATAGTCTCAACCCCATTGGGAATTCGAACACATCCAGGAATAAACGATTGATCTCTATCAATAGACCCCCTAAAGAACCGAGCCATAAAGTAGCTAACACGAGTACCACAGAGAGATATAGTCATTGTTATTTTCATAAATATGAAAAGTAAAATATAAGAAATTTGTATATGAGATACTTATTCTTAAATCAAGATCCTATTTTGATCAAATATCAAACGAGAAAAATAAAGTTACAAAAGGAAAAATGTTATAATTTTAAAAAAATTTCAAATAAATATATTTTTATAACCTTTTTCAGTTTTATGTTATTTATATTTGGGATTATTAAATTCAAATTATAGTTCAGTTATAATTAATATTTTAAAATTTATTAATTACTACGATATACTACCAAAGTAGTTTTTTTGTAAAAATTAATTTATCTTAAAATATTAAGATAGTTATGGGTATATGATTCATATGAATATTAATTGGCCCACAAGAAGGTTAATATTTAATAGGATTATATAAATATTTGTGGTAATAAATATAAGATAATTATTAAGATTCAATGTGAATAATAAATTAATCCAGAAATAAATTTATTATTTTAAAAGATTTATTGTCTATATATGATTACTGTACTAAGAGTACCACTTATAAATTTATATTTCTTCCAAAAGACTAAATATTAATGTTGTACCAGACATCTTTTGATGAGAATAACTATTATTTGAATTATTAATCTTATTATGTGCATGTTATTTTGTTTTATTTTCAGTTCATCAATTTATTTCTATGCTTTCTGCAATATCAATTCAGTTCCTGTGCTTAAAGATAATTCTAAAGATTAGAAAGAGAACAGGATGATCATTCTCAGCTGCATGGATCTTAACCTTGCGTTAAAGACTGAACAACATGCTTCTCTTACGAATAAAAGTTCTATCAAGGAAAAACGAGACATTGAAAAATAGAAATATTCGAATCTGAAACAGGGGTCGATTGTGCAGTAGCAAGAATGGCTCGCAGGTAATCCAAGTAGCCATAATATGCAGCATAACACTTGATGCAATGACTGCAGTCTCATTGAGCCTCATGTTCAGATTATGCAGATCTTGCAAGTTAAACATACTTCTTCATTCTCACATAACATTTGATGCAGTGGTAGAAGAAGCAAACTAAATGAAAGACACTGTTGAAGATTAACATGCTATAAGGGCATGAATTTATCTGGAATGGAAATAGGAATACCAATAACAGGAGTGTTTAATCTGCATAGATATGATTCAAGGACAAAAAAAATAGGGGTGGGAGGGAGG
>JAVDBV010077755.1:0-34145 GCA_032619315.1 Piper longum
CCGGGCGGGCGGTCGGGCGATTCGGACACGGGTGGGGTGGGTTGGTGGATGGAAATAGATCTAGGCCGGTGGATTTTGATCCAGCGGACTAGATGCACTGTGGCGCAGAAAATACTTTCTGTGCCATGGTACAAAAAAACTTACCCCGTATATATATACACTTAATAGGATATATGATGATATATTATTTGTAATATATAATTTATTCTGTCTCTCCGTCCATTATGGTTGTTTATTATGGGTTGGTGACATTGGGAATTGTATAAACCAGGCCCATGATTTTTGTAGCCAAAATATTGTGAACCAAAGTTGGTCATTTAGTGTTAACGTTAAAACCCGATCGTTTGCCATAATTAAACCCATTAAACAAAATAAAGAGTGGGCATGAAGTCTTCAGACAAGTACCCTTTTACCATACCAAATGTATAAGACAATGCATATTCCAGAAATGAACTAGTTTATGCACAAAATGGATAGTTTGGCCGGCTTGAATCCATTTTTGTGATTCTTTAGCTTGAAAATTTTGTTTGGTTTAATATAGTATTTGACAGCTTGATGAACTGCACGTTTATATTTAATTGCCATTAAATGTTGACTTATATATCAACTATTTAGCTCCAAAGCTCAATCCAGTTTCCACATTTCTATCATTTTCTTTATATATACATAATATATATAATATAATATATACATATATATATATATATATATATATATGTATGTATCAGACGAAAGTCAATCCCCCTATCTCTCAATCTTAGTTGGAAGAAGGAGAAGAAGACGACAAAAGAGAAGCGAAGTGGACGAGCAAAGGTGGCGACTTTGAGAGGTCTGACTTGTTGCGAGAAGATCCGCCGGGATCAACCTCACCGCCCGACTTCTGACTTCGCGGCCGGCGTCGTTTCTTGGTAATTCGGTCTGTGCCATCTTTGTTTTTTTGGTGTTTTTTTTTTTTTGGTTTTTGAGGTGTTTATGAACAGTTGTCGCTTCTGCATGCTCGCCCTCACGCATTTTTGGGTGTTTGTTGTCGTGGTTGATCTCAAATTCGGTTTGCTATTGTGATTGATCGTGACTTGGTACGGAGGAAGGAAGGACGGATCAATGCTTTTGTGCAAACAGTGTTTCTGAAATTCGTGTTTCGTTTGTACTAACAGTGGCTTTGATTGTTGATAATTGGTGACTCGTTGAAAGCTGTGACTGTGAGTTGATCGTACAAAACATCGTCTCCTGTTTTCGGTTGTGTTAACTAATTAAAATCAGCGAAGCAGAATTTAGTTAGTGTAGTTGGGCTTTGTGGTATGGAATTTGGGTGTCTTGACTGCTTCATCTGCTGCTGGGACTCTGGGTATTGTCATTCATGATCTGTCTACCATATTTAATACTTTTTCTCTACCTCCATCTCTTTCTTCTGAGAGCGGCGGATTCCGGAAATAAATACTGCTTCTTTTTTTGGCTTGTGGGGAGTTGAGATTTTTAATGTGACAACTCCTGGCTATAACTTATAACCTTTTGTCATCATTATCGTCTTAGTTTTTGTACTTTTTTTTCTTCTGGTAGAGTCCTGTTTTGCTCTGCTGCTGCATATTTACCACCTTACCAATGGAGGTTTTCCTCTATTGAATTTGGATTGTGGATTATAAACACGAGTTCACTTCTAGCGCTGTGATATTTGCCTCTTTGTTGCCTCTCTACTTTTTTCTTGATTTCTGATTTATCCACTATTTATGTATTTATAAGTAACGATAGAATACATTCCTTTTTGAACAAAAAACAAAAGGGGAGTGGTTGGTATCTATAAAAAAAAAAATTGCAATTCCTTATCGCTCTTTGCAATATTTTCTCCCTATGTGTTGTCGAGCAGCAAGTGTGGGCTATATGAAATAAAGAACACGAAATTGTATTCCATTTTTCTCTTTGCTTCTTTATTGCTTCGCTGTACGTCAACACAAGCTCCAAATGTGCACGTTTAGTCGTTTGTGAATGTTTGTTTAGCCTTCTTCAGCGCTGTCACCTTTAGGCGAAGATGATTAATTTAAGTGTTGATGATATATCATCACGAAGAATTAAGCTTAAAAGTACCAAACTCACATTTCTTCTGTTTATTTTCTTCTAGTATAGCCTTGAGGTTTTGTTATCAGCTATATTTTTCCATCTAACATCATCATCATCATCACCCTCCTCTTCCCATCGAATTGAGGTTGGGGTTATGGATCCTTTCCTTCCAATATTTTTCCATCTAACGTTTTTTTTTTAATCTTCTGACTTCTAGTCTGATGTATATGCATTATTTATGAGGTTCTTTGATTTCATTACTTCCTCATCTGTTCTAATTGCTAATATTACTAACGTATGCAGAATAGATCGTGATGAAAACCTGGTTATGACCACCTTTCATGGACGAAGCAGTGAGCTCAAGATGCCAGAGTATAGTGGTAGCCATCATTCATTCTCTTTGTTAGTCGAAACTAGTTCTTTTGCTCAGATGCCAGAAACATGTAAGAATGACCCTGCTCTGAAGATTAACAGCCAAAACATAAAAATAGAACCTTTGACAACGGCTATAGAAACAGAGAGCAAACTTGAAAAGCAAGAAAACCACATTAATGTTGAAAATGTGGCAAGTGAAAACTGCATGGAGGAGGTTCACACCATAGCTGCAGCTGGAATTCAGTTGACCGAGAAAGAAACAAATATATATACTGACAAGTCAATTTCGGAATTTATGCTTCCAGAGTTGGTTTGTTTCCAAGACAGCAGTTATCATGTTGTTAAAGAGATATGCGTCAATGATGGATTGCCTTGTCCCGACAAAGTTCTTACTAATGATGGCTCTAGAATATTTCAGAAATGTCTTGGTGAACTTCTGATTTCTGTTGAAGATGATTTGGGTGGCTTGTCAAGGTTAGCGGACAGCCTCGATGATGACCATGATCAGGTTGTTACTGAGGACAAATTGGCAGCAACAGAATATTTTATAGGCATGGATAAGGATTGTGAAGTTAACTCTGAACAGGAGAAGTGCCTGGATGGAATTGATGTCCAGGGTTTTCCTGAAGATGCATCAGAACACTGTGGAAGCCTGCTGAAGGAATGTGTAACTAGTTTTGAACTTAAGAATGGAACTGAAGATGTTGCCGCAGAGGTGACTGCATCTGAAATATTGCCTGCAAAGCTAGAATCTGAAGCAGAAAATGTTCTCCCAGCTGATTCGATCAGCCCTGGAGCAAATAATGCACAGCATTTATCCATTCAGGTATTCAGTGGGCAGAGTTTCTGCTCTCACTTTACTTCAATTTTTTTTTTTTTTACAAATTGAAAGTACTAAAACTTGATTTATAACAATAAATTTTCAATTACTCTCTGAAACGTTCATCCACTATGCAGGGACATAAAGTTGTTGTTTGTTGTAGAAATATTATCAATTACAAACAATGTGCATATGGATAAGTAGTAGTTGGATAATTTTTTATGCTTCTCCCTGTGGATATTGTGATTGTGATACTTAGATTTATTTCTTCTAAAGTTTTAAGATTTCTGCCAGGCAGAAGATTGCATCTGAAAAGTCCATGTTGCAAATTGGTATTTGATGGGGTTTCTTTTATATACAAAGAGGTTTGCATGCATGTAAGCATCAAATGAGCACATCAGAAAATTTCAATCATGATATTATAACTTTAATATAAATTTTCAAAGCTTCATCTGATATATGAACATACTTGTCTACTTAACCTCCAGTTTTTTTGTAATGGTTGAAA
Organism: Piper longum; assembly: GCA_032619315.1. Classification (NCBI taxonomy): domain Eukaryota; kingdom Viridiplantae; phylum Streptophyta; class Magnoliopsida; order Piperales; family Piperaceae; genus Piper; species Piper longum. The sequence continues at coordinate 3,756 of JAVDBV010077755.1, forward strand.
AATCAAATTTATTATAGTTAATAAATACATCATGTGTTTATGCATTGAAAATTTTGCAGGCCCCAAAACCTGAGGAAAATGTAACAGTTTCAAATGAAACGTCGACAGATAAATCTTTCCATGAAAATGGAAATATTAATGAGAATTTGACTGATCATAAAGAGAGTAATGAGGTTGCCACTTCTGACTTGGTCTCACCACCTGAGAAAAGTAGTGTGGGTAAAGATACAGAAAACACAGACACTCTCCAACATCCTAGTCCGAGTTTTACCATGTCTTCAGCTGAAGATGATGACCCTTTTGACAGCCTCTCTGGTTCAAAAAGGAGTTTATTTATTCAAAATGGTCTTGGAGAGTTGAACTCCGCTAGAAATTCTGTCTCTGGCTCAATTGCATCCTCTGGGCAATTACCTTATCCAGGAAACATCTCTTTCCGTTCAGATAGCAGTACTGGAAGCACTCGCTCATTTGCCTTCCCCATGTAAGTAACTTTTTTATTGCTTGCAAGCTTTAGATGCCCTGTCAATTCTGGTGTACTTCATAGTTCATTCCAGCAGACTATTTTCCATTGATTGGGCATGTAGTTGATGAGCCCCTTTGCTGTCATGAGATGTTAATATTTTACTTTATAGTGCTCATTACTTGTCATAGGGCAACTAAAAGGACCTTCGACAGATTGTGCATATGGGCCTTAAATGATAACTGTGAATTTTGCTGGCGCTAATTAAGGTCTTCCTACTTATTGTCAAAACTGGTACCGGTGGAATGGAGTGGCCTAAATTATTCTGCTAAATAATTTAAGAAGAGAAACGAAATACCCCGCATCATTGAGCTGCATTTGATCAAAACTGTTTGTACTGCAAGTCATGCATTTGGTCTGAAATTTTAGCCGTGCAACGACTGTTTCCAGTTAATATTGTGACGATGCTGTCAATGCCTGAACTGGTCTGAGCAGAGAGAGCAATAAAATTGAATCCCCTGATGCATATTGTTTTTTACATGCTATAGTAGCATGATTTTGTAGAAATGTTATGAGTTCACACTGATACATAGGAATAAAATTGCGAGAAGAATAAATGTAGTTCTTCTTTGCAATGCAGCTTAGCCCCTGAATGGAATAGCAGTCCTGTTAAGATGGCAAAGACTGACCGAAGGCTCCTAAAAGGACGCTGGAGTTGGAAGCAGACAGTTGTATGCTGTAAATTCTAAACAAGGCTCTTTTTCCTTACAGTTTCCTCTTCTTTGAAAAGATAAATGGAATCATATATACATGGTCGAATGAGATAAAGTGTATTTATTGAGAACTCCTATGTTAATTAGTATTTATATATTTATGCAGTTTTTCAACTTTGTGGCATTTTGTATTAGTAGGAATAATAGTCTAAAAAAAAACTTATGACATCAAATTATGTTTTTGTTTCGGACAGTAATCAAGATGGAATCAATTGTACTAAAAATTTTACCAAATTCTTGACCTTCCCCATGTCACAATGTTATGCTATGCTGAGGAGTTTTGTAGTTAAAAATTAAGCATGGTATGATTTATGCTCTAAGTAAGTTGATTAATTTCAATAATTCTAAAATGAGAATGATTTGCCAAATAATTATTAATAGCATATAAATTTTGTTATTTATTTAAGATTATGCAAATTTAACTTCCTTCTCCATGCTTCTTCCCCGGATGCCTATGGGCTTACCTACACTTCGTACGAGGCCCAATTCATATTCCTTAGGCCCATAACATTCGGGCCCACATCGTCAAACCTTCTTCATTCCACCTTTTTTTCCGTTCACGGCGCCGGTGAACAAGGCCGGAGATGGCCATCGCCGCCGCCACTGCCGCCGTCCACCTCCCCCCTTCCTCTCCCCACCACCACCACCTCCGGCGACGCCGCGCAGCCCCGCTTGACGAATCCGCCGACCACTCACCCCGCTATCTCCCCAACCTCCCCACCCCCTCCGAGCTCAAGCAGCTCCACGCCCACCTCGCCAAGACCGGCGCCTCCCTCTCCGACCTCCCCCTCCCAAGGCTAGCCCTCGCATGCGCCCTCACCCCCTCCTTCGACTACGCCCACGCCGTCCTCCGCCGTGCTGACCCCTCCCCGATCGTCGTCTGGAACTCTTGCCTCCGCGCCCTCGCCGAGTCCCACTCCCCGGACGACGCCCTCCTCCTCTTCCGGCGACTCCGCGCCGCCGACCTCCTCCCCGACACCTTCACCTTCTCGTTCGCCGTCAAGGCTTGCTCGCAGCTGTCCGCCCTCCCCGAAGGTAAGTCCATCCACGCTCTTATCGAAAAGCTCGGTTTGAGATCCGACAATGTGTTCCTTCTCAACACCATTCTTCATATGTACGCGTCGTCCGGTGCGATTGACGATGCGCGGCGGCTGTTCGGCGTGATGTCGAAGAGGGACGTCGTGTCCTGGAACATACTCCTGACGCGGTACACGAAAGTGGGGGACATGGCGGCGGCGTTCGAGATGTTCGAGAGAATGCCGAAGAGGAGTGTGAGGTCGTGGACGGCGATGATCGCCGGGTGTGTGCAGTGCGGCCGGCCGAAGACGGCCGTGGAGCTTTACTATGGGATGGAGGCGGCGGGGATGAAGCCGAACGAGGTGACGGTGGTGGCGGTCGCCGCCGCCTGCGCAGATTTGGGCGCGCTCGATCTGGGTAGGAGGGTTCACAAGTACTCCGATCGGTGTGGGTTTGGGAAGAATGTGCGTATCTGCAATACTCTGATTGATATGTATATCAAATGTGGCTGCTTGGAGGTGGCGGAGAGATTGTTTGGTGGGATGGGAGAGAGGTCGGTTGTGTCCTGGTCTGCCATGATCGGCGGCTTCGCCATTCATGGCCGGGCCGAGGAAGCTTTGTGGTTGTTCAGGAGGATGACACAGATTGGGATACGGCCGAATGCAGTCACCTACCTCGGTGTTCTTCAAGCTTGTAGCCATATGGGGCTGGTCGACGATGGCCGCAAGTATTTTAGCAGCATGACCAAGGATTATGGCATCATTCCTACCATTGAGCATTATGGTTGTATGGTTGATCTGCTGAGCCGATCTGGATTGCTGCAAGAAGCGCATGAGTTCATCAGGAACATGCCGATCAAGCCAAACTCCGTAGTGTGGGGCGCTCTGCTTGGGGGATGCAGACTTCACAAAAACGTAGAGATGGGGGAGACGGTGATCAAGCATCTCCAAGAGCTCGACCCGCAGAACGATGGGTACTACGTCGTTCTGTCCAACATATATGCGGAGTTGGGGAGGTGGAAGGATGTGGCGGGGATCAGGAGGCTGATGAAGGAGCGTGGGTTGAAGAAGACGCCTGGTCGGAGCTCAATCACTGTCAATGGTGTTGTTCATGAGTTTGTAGCCGGAGATGGGTCTCATCCTTCTTCCGAAGAGATATTCAAGAGGTGGGAGGAGCTGTTGAAGCGAATGAAAGATAGAGGGTACGTACCAGACACATCAGTGGTGTTGCTAGATATGAAGGAAGAAGAGAAGGTTGATGTAGTGTACCGTCACAGTGAGAAGCTGGCTGTGGTTTTTGGTCTGATAAACGCACGGCCAGGGACACCGATCAGAATAATGAAGAACCTCAGGGTGTGCAACGATTGCCACACGGCTTTGAAGATAATTTCGGATGTTGAAGAGACCGAGATTGTTGTGCGGGACAGAAATCGGTTCCATTGTTTCAAAGATGGCTCCTGTTCTTGTAGAGACTATTGGTGAAAATTGCAGTGCAAGCTGTAATTTTCTTTTCCTAGATATTATTGGTCTATATGCTTTTGATGCTCCTCTCTCTGCTACAATCTGAATAAGAATATGAGGGACATAGTGAGTTCCCGGCGTGTGAATGAATAATATTTTGTCTTTCCAAGCAGCATGTGATTAAATCCCTGCACACTCTGATTGTGGGTTTGTTCTGTCAGATGACTCAGATCGCCACCAGGTTTCGTAGGCGCAACCAATCTCTACGTATAAAAGCATTACCAGTCTTTATAAAATAGCTCGCTTTTTATGCATATGTGAGACATGGAGCTCTGGGGTTGGGCAGCTGCCGACCTCCTCTTAGCCAACGCTAGTGCATATGTATGGCCAATTATATAAAATCGCATTCTCATCAGGCTTTTCTTGGATCTTTCCTCGTGTATCTATGTCTTCTTCAAGGTGGGAGTTGGTGCTGTTTTCTTGTACTTATTTATCGAATCTGTGGTTTAAGAGCAAACTGAATAGGATATGCATTCTCCAGTAGACGACGTTCTACATCCCTTGTTCACAGGTTGGAGCGGTTTTTGTCGGATTAGATCATATCATAAATTATTACAAGCTCCAGTAAGATTTTTTTCTTGCTCCAGTAAGCTCCAGTAATATACAAAGTGTTCTATTGGTGCCATTAATATTATGAGTACCGGTGGTTTTGCTATTTGCACTTTACAGGTATGCAACTTTCTGCATTCGGGAGAATCCCGGTCGCCCTTTCATTGCTACAAACCATGATTCAATTGGCGGTCTTACTGATTTATAAGAATGTCCAGGTGGAAGATTTCTCCCATTGGTGGGTTAAAAATTACGAGCTCTGTTTAGAATATAGACCGTTTTCATAGCTGACAACGGAGATGGTTGCGTTGATGATAAGGTGCGGGGTGATGTGGGTCAACCGAAATAGAACCTATGGTTGGAAATCTTTCAACTTTCATTATGGACTATTTGCAGGACAGGTAAGGAGCAACCAACATCTTTGCCCCAATGATTGATTTTTAAAAATCAGACGATTTCACTTGAATTTGGCCAATTTAAATCGGATTAAAAGTAATTCAATCTAAAAAACCTCGTAAATCAGGTTTTTTATAAAATGGTTATCGAATTAGCCTATTCACCCCAATTCAAGATCGAAGTAAGTCGGAAAAAATTGATTTTTATGGGTAAATGATAAAATTACTTTAGGTATGATAATAAATAAATTATTTATATAAAGGTAAAAGTGAAATTAAAATTTTAAAAATTTAAAATTAAAATTTTGTTCAGCAAAGGGGGGGGGGGAAGAAATATAGTCGGTGGTATTCTCGTAATTAAAAGTTGACTCAATTCTAATTCGAGTAAAAATAATAATTAATTCTCAATAATTCAAAAAATATCAAAAAAATATAAAAAAATATCATAAAATATAATACATAAAATAATAGCAAAATAATATTAATACCTAAATTTTATATATTTATGTTATGAGTTGTCAAATTATTGTATATAACCGATTCAGACTAATTCAAGTGAATTGATTCTTAATCAATTAGATTTGATTCACTGATTCCCTTGAAAATCAATTCCGATTTTTGTAATTATGTTTTGCCCTAAAGTTTGTAACCGATAGCTACAAGAGTTGGGTATGAAAATTTGAACAATAAAGATTGTTTACAACGAGAGAGTTATTATACAAAATTTCTAAGTTTTTAAGATAAAAATAACCTAAAGCCCATCTCTCTAGGTGTAACTACCAAACTCAAAGTACAATGTAATGAGCCTAAGTTATTTATTTAAAAGTGATTGACTAAGTTAAAAAACTATTTTTTAAAAAGTGATTAACCAAATTAAAACTCTATAGTTTATTCCCACCTATATAAATAATAAAGATCTATAGTCACTTATAAAATAGATCAAAATCTTCGTCCATTATGTATTAAATATAGGACTAAGTTAAGGGATCTTACAATTTACCCACTTTAAAAAACTTTGACCTTGAAATTCTTACACTTAGCCCGTTGCTAACTCAAGCCCACGACCTTCTTTGGCTCGTGACCGACAGCATAGTCAACATCCTTAGTCCTACCATCTATTCCTGGTCCCAATATCTAACACAGAACTAGGTTGCTAGTATTGTTCCTAATCTCATTATCGAACACCCAGGTTTCTCTGATACCATTTGTAACGACCAAATTCAAAATGCAACGTAATAGGCTTAAATAATTTCTTTAAAAGTGGTTAATTAAGTTAAAAAATCTATAATTCATTCTCACTTATAAACATGATCTTAGCCGATTAAGTATTAAATATAGAACTAAATTGAAGAATCTCACATCAGTAATATAATCTTTGATAATTATCTAATAGAAAATGTGTAACTCTAGTCGTTGTCAAGGCCATTCTCGGTGGGCACTACAGAGTCTCAACCCTCTAAAGAGGGACCAGGAAACCAAGGTGGAAAGGCCGTTTTGCATCCCGCCATTCCAACTTCCAAGTTCCAACTACATACGTTTGGATTTTGTTCAGTGCGATTTTTTGTCGATAAAAAATGCCCTTCATTTCGAGTAAAAAAAAAGTCTTACAATTTTGACATGCCGAGAATGGTAGTCAATCAAATTATTTTCTTCCAGGTGTAAGCTAATTTAGAGTAGAAGTTAGTTCCCCAGGCTGTCTTTAATTAGGACATATCTGCAGATTTAAGCTCGACACATCCAAAATGCTCATGGTCGGGGATAGGCTCGATACTGATATTCTTTTCGGGAAGAATGCAGGAAGTAAAACCCTCCTCGTCTTTTCAGGTTACACTTCGAACTTCATTAGTCATCTTGTCTAAACTTTATTTTGTCTTCCTGCGTTACTATATCATAACTGAATGGATTAGCTAGTATTATTCGTAACCTTCAAGTCTTTTCCTGCTTGTGACAATGAAACAGGAGTCACAAAGCCTTCAGCTCTTCAAGACCCTTCCCATGGCATGTTTCCAGTCTACTATGCCGACCAGGCCTCTGATATTCTCACAACCTGGGAACGTTAGCACCTTAGGACTCGCAAATTCTCCTCACGAGGAAAAATGAATTTTAGAAAATTAGTGAAAGAGAGGAATTTGTTAGAACTTGATTTCTATTCTATCTAGAAGATGAAATTGTGCTTGCAGCTTGCCGATGAATTTATTGTTCAATTTCACTGCTCACAATTATGGAGGTTACAAGGAAAAACACATAATTGAATTTCTTTAAAGGCAAGGATTTAACGCGCCTGTCAATAATAGCAATAAACTAATGTCTATGACAATGGCGAAATTCTGGCTCTGCAGTTTTCAAACTTAAAAACGCCCGTCCACAGTCACAACTACACATACAACGTTTTGCGCATCCTGCATTCTAAGATATATATTTATTTTACAATAACCGGCAGCCACCAAAGAATGGCAAAACGTTAAGATCCTTCTAACAACGGATAATTAGTTTCTGAATACTAATGAAATGTTTTGAACTTGCTGAATATAATTTTTTTTTCCCCCACTAAGATGACTAGCACACATCACAATTGCAAACATAGAAGCCTCGTAACATATATTGCTAATACATAAATGCATATTTACAAAAAGAAAATCGATTGAGGGAGAGATGAATCACAAGTAACACCAGACAACCAATAAATAATTCAAACAGAGGCTAGATCTATTGACTGAATACTCAATATATTTAAAGTATTTCTACCAATAACCTCATACCTACATGCCTAAAAGCCCCCCCATATATAACCATTGAACACGCATCCAACTCGAACACATTGGATCCAACATGACAACAATAAACCTACCGATTATCCAAATAATTAAGACACTAATTTCTGATGTAAACATCGAACCATTTAGGCTACCAAATTTGAAATTCTACAGCAACCAGGCAAAATACTAAGATCTCCCTTCACTAAAAACCTAGTAGAACCTAGCTTAGACCAGTTAAATATTGACTAGTAGCAGCTTATATTCTAAAAGCAATTGATTAGTAAATGACAGGCATATCATTAAACCGAAGCGCTAAAGATACATGCTACATTCCTTTGCAAACTAACTATATTGTCTCAAACAGTAGAAAGACCCAATCAACTACAGTACTAACGACAAAAATGTACCAAATTGCCCAAAACACCAAGTAAGCTAAAGAAACTGATCTTGATTCATTTGAAGAACTCTTAGTCCTGAGTACAATGTACCACTACGCACTGGATCTACCTTGAATACGGATGATAGCGACCACCACCGCTATAGCCACCTCTACCTCCAAATATGCCACCTGCACCATAACCACCACTAGGCCCAGAATCATAACTACCCAAGTAATTACCATAGCCATCACCACCTCGGCTATAGCCGCCTAAACCCCCAGAACCATACCTCCCACCATATCCACCATAAGACCCAAAACGACTGGAGAAACCTAGGGAAGAATCACCTCTGTAACCTCCAAAGCTGCCTCCACCATATCCACCATAGCCACTATCAAATTCTCCTGCACTTCCACCAAACCCACCATAGCTGCCATACCTAGAACTGAAGCTTCCAGAAGTCCTATAAGAAGAGGCGAATCTGCTGCCACCATAGCCGTTATAAGAATCGCCAAATCCACCCAAACCATCACCAAATGATCGACCCCTATTCTCACTACTATATGGCACAGGTGGAGGACCAGAGGCTTGTTTCGGCTCAGCCTTCTTGATTTCGACCTACATCACAGCAAGAAGATTAACCTAGTTCCTCTCTAATCCTGAAGCCCATGTGGGAAGCACAACTGAACTTCTTGAGGCCCTTACTTTGAGTAAACAAATCATGGAGCCATAGAGCTCAGATGGGACATGCAATTGCAAGATATGCAAGCCTAAGTAAAATAAATGACACTAAAGTTTCAGCATGACAACCTACTGAGCTTACCTGAGCACCTGCAAAGTCTATCATATTTCCTTTTGATAAAAGATCATCAACAACTTGTTCTGAATCAAATACAACAAATCCAAAACCACGTGAACGTTTTGTTGCATGGTCAAGGATAATTTCGCTTTCCATGACTTTCCCAAATTTGGAGAAGAAGTTCTTGAAATCATCTACAACCAAACAAATATAGGCAAGGGCTTAATTAGACTGTGATCGACCTTTGGAAACCATATAGAACATGCAATCTTGATTCAATGCAGGGGTAATATACACACCATTAGTAGACGTTGCTGGCAACCCGCCAACAAATATTTTCTTTGTTCTAAGATCTTTCGATTGGACAGATCCTTTGGGGATAGTTCTTTTAATTTCAACCTGAATGAGGAATTACGTAGTGCATTAAACGGAAAGATCAAATTCTTCCACATAGATAACTATAATCAACCTGGTTTTTTTAAAAAGGCATCTTAGTAAAACAGCTAAAATGATTTGAAACAATTTTTAATGCGTCTTCTTCAAAGACTACTGGAAGAGCACGTAATCTATTGGGTAAGCGAACTTGAGAAGGGGGGCAACTTACTTGTTTCCCACTGAAAACATGGGTGTCGGCAATCACTTTATCAACAACAGAAGGATCTGCATAAGTGATAAATCCAAAGCCTCGTGGGTGGCCGGTGATGCGATCTTTCATAATCACCGAATCAATTATATTCCCGTAGTTCTCAAAGTGCTTGGTAAAATTGGCTTCAAACGTGAATCAGAAAAAGAAAAAAAAAAAGCATCACGCACAGTTAAGATCATGGGAAACATACCAACCACAGATACGACCATTGTCCAAAACAGAATCTACTAAGCCAGTTATAGCATGGAAGTCAACGTTAATCATTCTCATCTAAAACAATTCAACTTGGAACAAGTCCCTGTCTTTTAAAAGGATACACAGGCAGTATTATTAGCAGCTCATGTAGAAGAAATAGGTGGCAGATCGTCACAAACAATTTTTTTTTTAAAAAAAAACAAGAAACGACACGACTAGCGTTTAGAATGAAACAACAAGACTAGCATTTACTCAATCAACAGCAAGCAGATCGAAGTAATTATAAGAAGTAGAGAAGAGACAACAAAACTCACCGGCGGTTGTATCTTTCGGAAGCCCTCCGACGAAAATTTTCCTGCAAACAAGCACAATCAAAACCGGGAAAGCAGGTCGAAAAATATTCGTTTCTTTAACAAAAAAACAACAGGAAGAAACAGCTCGAGAGGGAGAAAGAGTACCCGGGGCTCGCCCCATCCTTGAAATCGTTGGACTTGGCGGCCATGACCAAGAAGCGACCGCAGATCCCGAATTTAGGGCAAGAGATTGGAAGCTGCTACGGTTTCTTCCTTCGTCCCCCGCCCTTCTCCCGAAATTCTCGGTCGCGCGAAAAGACGGCCCCTACCCCCGACTTTGGCTCTCATCGTATGGTATATACTCGGCGGGGTGGGTAAAATCGGTAATTCAGACCCAATGGGCGTCCATTTCCCTGTCTACTTCTTTTTATATAATATCAATTAAAAAATTAGGGGGATGATGAGCGAAAATAAAATGTTACTTTGCTAGCTTTAATTAGTAATCGATTTTATTTTTTATAGAGTCATAAATAAATTAATTTATATATTAATATTTTGGTTCAGAACGAATCAAACCAAATTAATGAAACTTTTTTTAAAAATAATTTAAATTTTATATTTTATGTTGATTGTCATGAAGGTATAATATTTTATGATTAAATTTATTATTTAATATAATATACAAAAATATATTTAAATTTACTTATTAAATTACTATGTTGACTAAAATATGGATATAATTAAATAATTAAATAAACTATTTTTTTCCAAACTTTTTTTGTAATTTGATTAATCTAATTAACCTGTTTGATTACGAAATTTAGTTAATTAGGTTTGACTTAGGTCCAACCAAATGCCCGCCCTTATCTATTACTTTTGTGTTAATTACATTGAATGTAACGGAAGCTTTTGGGCTATAGAAAGAGTTGGATGAGGAGGACAATTTTATCAAAGTTAAAAAATATATATACCATATGACTTAAACAAAAGATTAGATTTTTATGTAGGTGATATTTTTGTACGGGCAATTTTTAGAAGTTGTTGATACTAAGCCTTGTCAATAATTAATTTGTTATTGGATTTAGATGCTTGTATATAGCTATGTACATAAATTGAAGGACCTAAATGAAAAATAAAATAAAACAGAATGTATTTGCTAAGAAATTGATAGTCTTCTCTATAATCATATTTTTTGTTATTTGAATAAAACATTGAGAAGTTTAGGGGGGAAATAAGGTTCTGTTGTCCAAAATTCACAATTCTGAGGGGGACTATAGTGGGCCGGAAGCATTCCAATTAATGGGCTTTGAAGGAAATGCCCAACTGATAAGACTAATGGGCCAATTTACCCCTATAGGCCCATGAAATATGCACCAGAGATTTTCCCGGCAAATTTACCGATTTGAACTGTCGGCGACCCACCGCGCCATAGGCGGCGGCGACGACGACCAATTCCGCCACTTTTGGCCATGTATGGCATTTGGGAAGGAGATGGGTTTCGCGCTCTGCCGCTTTTACTCTAACCGCATCCCAATCTTAAACACCGCCGGTTTCCGTTCTTCCGATCTGGAGCTACATTTACCACTCGCATCAACGAGGCCTCACGTCGAGTGTGTGAAAAGCTTGCTACTTTTTTTTTTTTTCTTTTGGATCAAAGTTTCACCATTCTTTTTGAGTTTTCGGATGAACATTGGCATTGTTTGATAATGTGTATGGAGATGGGTTGTTTGCAGGACGAGGGGGGAGAGAATGGTTGGATCGGTTTGTGATCAGGAGGTGAAGAAGAAGGAAGTTGAAGAGCAAGGCCATTCGTCGTCTGGGCGAAGTCTATTGAACAAGCAGATGAGCGGTAGGGGCAACTGCCTCTGCTCGCCCACCACCCACGCCGGCTCCTTCAGATGCAGGTACCACCGGATTCCTTCTCTTCGCCACAGCAGCTCCGTCGGGTCTAGCCTTTCGGAGCTTATGATCAAGAAGTCCCCCCAGGCCCAGATTGCTTGAAAGCCTGCTATTGATGCAACAAACAAAGAGAGGAAGCAGTTTGGTCTAGTAGCTTATTTCTGTTTTTTTTTTTTAAAAAATCCCTGTGCTAGCTGGCGCCGATGACAGTTTTTGTTATAAGCTGTGCTCCTGCTTTGATAGTTGATTGAGCTTTTTTTTTTTGTTTTTTCGAAGGGTTGATTAAGCATTTTAGAAGGTGTTTATGTTCATATGATTGTTGTCTTACTGAGATTTGGGCGTTGATATCTCAGTAATTGATCGGCTGGTATTTGTGTGCCTCTATATGTTGTGGATTATTCTCTTATATTTTAATTATTATCTGGTAAAGATATGGTTGAATAAAAATTGCAAATGGGTAGAGCTTGAGATTCAAAGATCAGATCAAACGTCACCTCTTAGGTTCACCTCTCAGAGAACTTTAACATGTGAAGGCACGGCAGCACCGAGTAATTAATGAACATTTCCAGGATGATCTTTACCATGTTCGAACTCTCAAGACTCTTTCTAAAACACAAGGTATGATCAATTCAACAGATACACTTGGGAAGGATATGCCAATCTTGCAAGCAAACATGACCTTTTTTTTTTTTCAACCTTTGGGACGGTTTACTATCCAGGCTTTACTTCCTATTTCAACATCTTTGCTCATTGTTGTCTATGGTTCTTCCACTGGAAGTATATTATACGACGTTCTTTGTATTGTATGAGAGATGGGTCGTTTTCTAAATTGCGTTTTCGGCTTTGGCCTTTGAAATTCCTCCTACAAATTATGATAGTATTACACCAATGTTGTGTCAATGGAGTTGTCTATTTCCATGGCAGAAAACAATGAATATTGTTCAATCCCAGAGGTTGCTTCAGCCACTGTAAAAGACTCAAACCGTTCAATGAGTTGTGACTTGAACATGCTATGATAAGACACATTAGAAAAGGATTGATTTCTTACATACACAAAGGCCAATCAAAAGCATCAAAATCTTCCCATATACAAAGGCCAAGAAACTATTGAGAAGTTTAAGAAACATGTACCCATATCACAAATCACAAACACATGTGAGGCACAAAACCTTGTATACCCACAAAACCACAAAGGTGTGACATTTCTTACATATTCACTCTTTTAATTTTAACACTGTACAAGGAGTCAGTACTGGGTTACTGAGTCAGCTCGGCTCAAAACCATGCGCACTCGCCGTCGCCGGTGGCGGCAGAGGTGCCGCCGGTGTCGTCGTCGGGTAGGACATGGGTCCGGCAGAGGGGGCAGGTGACGTTCCAGTAGCAGAGCCATTTCTCAAGGCAGGCCTTGTGGAAGAAGTGGCCGCAGGGGAGGCGGTTGGCCTCCGAGTCGGCGTCGAATCGGGTGAGGCAGACGGTGCAGTCCTGCTCCGCCGGCCGCCGGAGGAAGGAGGAGAACCGACCCGCCGGGCACCGGAATCGGAACTCCTCGGCGATGGGGGAGTCGGGGTGGTGATTCGGCGCCTCCCAGTCGTCCCCGGCGCTGTCGGGGTACCGGATGCCGACGACTTGGAGGATGGAGCGGAGAAGCTCCTTCAAGATGGCGACGGAGATGGCCGTGTTAACGAGGACCACGGCGAGTACGCCCTCGGTGGGTGTCGGCATGCTTGAAAGACCCATTTTTTTTAATATCTGATCTGCTCTTTTCTTTTTGGTTGGTTGGAAAAAAATCTGATCTTTAAAAACAGCTCTTACACTGCTAGAAATCAACAGATACAAGGTCAAGAGTTATTCGTTCATGCAGCAGACAATTTAGCTATTAGTGGGAGGAAGGTGTTAGCATACACTTTAAGAGGATATATTACCTTGGTTGATCAGATGGGTTGTTGTTATTGAGTTTTTCCAATGCTCAGATGGAAAAACTTTGAGATTTACAAGGAAGAAGAGCATGGGAATTCAGATGTTAGCAGCTCAGAATTTTAAAGAAATTGTAGGAGAAAACATGATAGTGAGAGCAGTCAGGAAGAAGGTAAACAACAAAAAATAAAGCCTACTCTTCAAGCATCACATGAACAAGCTGAGAACAAAAACAACAACAAATCCAATCTGAAACAAATCAAGGAATCAATCCAACTAAAAGACTTAAAGCTAGAAGCTTCACATCATCAAAATTCACAAGTACCATATGAATTTAAAACTAGGACAAAGCATAAAACTGGTCTGAAAGCCTCAAAATATGGATCCATCAAGTAGGAGCTTTGCTTACCGGTATGTGAATCATAGATAAGAATCGATCTCAGGTTGGGACGACACGGTAGCTTACTAGCTTAAGTGTTGTTTAAAGTTTACCCAGTATGCTCTAAACTCTAGAGCCGGATTTATATAGGCCAAAAAATCCTTGTAGCTCCGAACCGGCCATCTCACTACATCCAACTTAACTCTGGTCCGCATAACCCCGGTCAATGTAACCAAGACTCAGAACCACAACATCTCTGCAACGTCTATCACTACCAAACAAGCCACGGGCATTGTCCATTGCCTTTCCTCATTGTCAGACAATTTACTGCTATCCCCTTGGCCATACATTCAAATAACAGAGTTAAAAAACCTCACCCCATTTTTTAACTCTGTTAAATTATATATATGACACAAGATCAGGGGCTAAACTTTTGTGGGTATTTTATTTCCTGTCCATACAGACCTACAAAACCATCTCAAATAAGAGATGTTTAAAAATTTCACACCATAACAGGTAAACTTGATGGGTAAATTTTGTTTATAGTCCATATAGTTGATAAAAAAATGAAGTTAACTAATCAAAAGCAGCTGGCACAAGATGGAGCAGATACTATGTGACTCGCCGGCAGATGGATGCTTGTTGGCAAGAATTGGTGGAAGAGTCCACTTGGTATGATTTCGAAGCACTGTCTATCTTTGAAGAGAGTAGGGGCCCCTCTCCCATTGCGAATGTTCTTAACATATATCATTGTCATCCCCACCATTTCACATCTGGATTGGAGCCCTGTGCAGCCCAGATTCATATCATTGGCGGTGACACTTGGCTTATTTAGCTAGGCCAGTCACAAGTGCGCTCGTTCGTTCGGATACACGCCCTTGCGTACATGTATATAATATGGGAAAACTCATTGAATGATGTCTGATTACTATATTTTCACTTTTCAGTCTCGTCACTGATGAAAATCCACAAAAAGTACATATCAAGATGGATAAGGTATGGATAAAACGTTCGTCTTTCCCCTTGTTGCCACTCCAAACATGTACAGCAATTTTACATGTACTTTCCCAAAACTTCATAATATTTGTCACACAGTACATGAGATATACGCATACAAGCAAAATGGGAAGAATGCATCCCCAACTTACATTTTGATAAGGATGAAAAGGAGGGCCAACTACTCTCAAGTAGCCATTGGAGTCATGAAAACTGCTTTTCGACTTTTTCTTTTTCCACAAAAGTTTCTAGCTAATGGTTGCACAAAACTAGTTCCAACTTCGAGGGATCGATACAACCTGATATTTAGTACTAGCTAGATCAAAAAACCCACCTAGCTCACAAAATCACAAACAACAAAAAAGCAGCAAGCCACTATTAAGCGACCAACTTGCCATGCACACAGTAAACAGATCAGATAAGGCCACGTGAGCTCTGCACTCATACCAGTCTTTTCCACCACACTCAATTTCAGATGTCCAAGTTGCCTTGTAGGACCAGTCAGAGTCCAAGCTTGCTGGACCTAGTAAAGGCTCTTCTCGTGCAGTGCCTGCTATAACACCATGGGATGCATGCACCTGGTAATGGATGCCGATGAGTTGGAGAAAGGGGACGGGGGGAGGAGGAGGTCCATACGATTGTCAGGTGGAGTTCACGTGGATGTGTGCGAGGTTGGGCGCATCGGATGCGTGGAAGGTTCCACACCTACCACACGCGGCATCATCGACGGTCGTCTGTCGGTGAGGCTATGCTCGCCTTCTCGTGCTGCTGCTGCGAACTATAAGTACTGAAAAAATGACTTTGTCATGTTTAACACGAGAGGAGTGGCGATGGGGAAAGGTTGAAAAGGACGTCTTTGGCAAGTTGGTATAGAACTATTGAAGAAGATGACAATTGACAAGTACCCATTTAGCCATGGAAATTGAGGTTGGTTAGGAATAATTTCATTAGCATTTATATGATATTCTAATACCCATTTCAATTCATTTTAGTGGGTTGAATAGATAATATTTGCTTAAATAAGGTTGGCTTATAACAGAGGTGGGAGAAGTAGATGTAAGAGCTAATTAAAGTGGTTTGATTGCATAGACTCGACTCCTCTAATATTGCTTATGGATTGATGTTTTGACAAAGAATAGACTCTAAACGAGACGGAGGTTGATGTAAAACTACGATCTGTTTATCTTATTAGACATTAAAATGATAAATGCGAAGTTTTACACTACCTTGAAGTCCAATGACTGCTTATGACTTGTAACGATGTTTGCAAGTGTTTCTTATTGCATCCATGGAGTCAAAAATGGAGTAAAACCGTAACGTCTTGTCAATTTGAATCATAGAACTCAAAAAGTCATAATAAGGGTAGATTAATATTTGGGAATTTATTATAGAAGAACAAATTTAAACACCGAACCGATCATTATATCCAATTTAAGCCAATACACGATATTTCAATTGGGTCGAACTGGGTTCAAATAAATTTTAAAATTATAGATAAGGCAATCGATCAAACTCCAATGATCCAAAAAAACTCGGCGTTTTCAAAGTTCTTTACGCCGAATTTAACTCAATAGCTAGACAAGACAATCGTAAACGTAAGAAATAGAAGAAAAGATAGAAGCAACAGAATAACCAAACTGGCTACGCTTCCGACGAAGTTGTCGTATCATCTTAATCTTAAAGCCGGTACCTTTCCTCGTTAGCTTGCTGTGTCCGGCAAATACTCAAATGGTATCGTCCCAGACAAACTGCCAAATTCTGCCTTCATAAGCAGAGCCTCAAATACAGTAGATGGTACTTTGTTTAAAAGGGTGGGCAGCAGGAGGTACTGTTTATTTATACAAAAACTGAACATTCTCAAAATAACAGTTTTTTGTTTTGGGTACAGTAGTGTCAAATACAACATCACCCGAATGAGTTGAAGTCATATTTACATTTTTATGGTTTTTCTATCCAAAAGAACGTTTTCACCAACAGTACAGTAAAATTTTGTCCACAGAGCAGCAGAAAGATTCTACATTATTCACAAAAACACCTTAGACGCATGATGTTCTTGCCCCTTGACCTGGTTCCAAGCATTGTGCCAGGATGTGCTTATTTAATGCCCGCCCAAGGTGATCCGAATATAAATGCACAAACAAACTTGCTTAATAAGCTCATGTTTAATGAGAGAGGCGAAGTTCGATCCTCCCAACCCTGAAAAGGATGTTATCAAGCAAAACACAAGCTTTTACCCTCAGAAATTTCATGGTTCCGGTCGGCCAAGCATTATCTACCTTGACAACAAAGGATTCCTGCGGGACATCCTGATATTAGATTTGAAGTCTTACCATATATATGAAAATCATGAATCTTCACCTGATTGCCCTTCCCACGCAACCAACAAAGTCTGCCTGCATTTCGTGATGATGTTGCTCATGTCGGAGGACGAAAGAGCAGATATATACAATACCATCTCCAAATATCATAAATAACTAGTTTATTTTCCCTTGCAGTCACCTTTTTTTCTAATAAATATAAATTGGGTATTGCTCCTGTTAGTAGCTCCGTGTTTGACATAGAGGATCATAATCATAAGCATCCCCAGCCTTCACAAATCTGCCTTTGACACGCCGCCTCACATCAGCTCGTGCTTTGCGTGAAGCATACCTTATTTTCTTCTCAAACCTAAGAACATAATCATAGTCAAAACTAAAGCACTTACTCAAAAAGCATGAGATATGCCGAGTTATCATGATCATGACCAATGAAGAGAATGTGTATTTGTGGATAATGTAGAACTTACTGTCTGGTCTTCTTCTTCTCCTTATAACGCATGACAGCATTATCCCTGTTTTGTGCCGTTGAGAACGAACTTTCTGTTCCTACAGGAGAATGCCATGGTGGCTCTCCCATGAAAACCATTGATGATGCCCCACAATCTTGATGATCAGCACCATTGCTGTCCCCAGTCATACCAGAAAATGAAACAGATAGGGTTGATCGAGCTTGCATTGCTGGGCAACAAAGAGTGGGATCACTTTTGCATCCAAAATTGGACATACCAGAATCCCCAGACAGTGCTTTGCTGCATGCAGGCTGCATGTTTCTCATCTTTCCGGATGAAGATGCCTGACAAGACACAACAAATTGATGGGACATTGGACTTGCAGGAATCCATTTCATCACTCAGTGACAAGCGTGATGTTAACAAATCAACTTATGTTTGGCCTTTTTGCACTAGAGTATACTAATACCATGATGCTTTTGCTTCATTTCAGCTTTTTAAACTAAATAATGCCGGGGTCCATTGGCCAACAGCTTGAGCTTTTAGGCAAAGTGGTTAAACCATCTATATATACATGCTACCAAAACCAAATAACATTTACTTAAACAAGCTTCAAAACTCCAATCACGCAAATAAAGAAACTTAAAGACCAAGAAGATAATTGACATTGCCAGCCGTTCTTGTACGGAATGTCCATGATGCATGCGCGGATCAAAATGCAAAATATAATACAATTCTGAAAGGAAAAATTGAAGCATAAAAACTTAAATGAAGTCTGGTAAAAGAAAATTGCATAGCTTGAGGCATAAAATCATACAAGGTCTACGATTTGCTTATAATCTGTCTGGGAAGACCATACTCATGGTTTTTGCACCAAATGTTGTTAAAGACTTGAACTTAGGAAATTACAGCGTAAGAGATTATTGCTGTACTCATATTCTGTATACTGTCACGTATACACATGTGGGAGATCATTCACCTGTCTCTACTACCACATTTTATATACCACAATTGCGATCTAAGATTGATTCCATATTGGACGGTGATGCAAAAAATACAATTTTTTTTATTATTAATATCTCGTCACTTAATTTTTGCATGGGTTTCATGCCACTAAATTTGAATCTGCAAGTAATAAAATTCTATGCCATTGACCATCCTAGCTGAGATAAGATGATGACAACGATGAGACAGAGATCATGAACTCACACATTTATAGAGGACTATGATTTGTGTTACACTCAAATATTAACTACAACATATTTTAGTCTGAAGCTTAATTAGTGCTAGATAATTAAGTACACCATAAAATAACATATACAAAAGACAGCAACGGAGACAAATAACAATACACAATCCATGTAAGCCTCCAAGAAAAGGAGATAAAGGTTCTTCTGAAAAATCAATTAGCCATTGAAGAAAAAGGAGTCAATAGTAAACAGACACAATTTTGATGTAATGAAAAAGAAAGCTTTTTGCAGCATTCTGTATTTTTTAAAAAGTAAAAGGATGGTTATTTTTTACAAACGTCAAGAAAGAACTAAATTCCCAAATGTTAAACTTTTCCAAAAATTTTAGAACTGGTGAGACTGAAAAAAAAAAAATCCCCTGCACCCTTGTGTCAATTTATATTGCAAGTCTTGTAACTCTTAAGTGAGATTATGAAATAATCCAGAAGCAAAGAGAAATCCGTAAAATACTTGTAAGATTCATTTCATACTATTTATTCCGCTAAATCCTCAATTCTTTTCTCTCGAGTATTAGCAGAAAGTTTTGGTGACAAAAAGGAAAAAAAATAACTCCTCGAAGAATTACACTTCACTGATGCATGGCATCAAAACAAAAAGGTAACAATTTTTGTTCCAACGATAATGGTTAATAAATTTAAAGACATATTCAATTCCATGCAACATTAGACTCCCATAGTCCAACACAACAGGCAATGTAAAGAAGGTAGGGATGCAATCCAAAATGTACAATAGCATTTTGTAGAATGATTTCTAAAAAAGAGTATGATCATACCTCTGCAACAAATTCTTTCTGACCAAAGGAATCAGTAGGAGGTGCATCTTTTTTTGCAAACAAGCTATCTATCCCTCCATCCTCGAGGAACTTATTTTGATCATAAGCGCCAAACAATTCTTCGTAATTTTCAAAATTAAGGTCATCATCCATCACATCAAATCCTTCATAAAGGCCATCACAGATTCCAACACTTTTTGAACCAGGATAATTTATCTGCAAAGCAGCAAGCTATACAGAATTAAAAAGTCATTTCTAATAGATAATATATACTGATTTCAAAACTAGGGAGACCAGATCATGACTATAATGACTACTAGATTAGACAATACCCCTCATTCATCCTTTCCTCTTTCACTAAAGATCCTACTGGCCCGTGCATAGACTTTTGATTCATGGCAATTACCCTTGTAAGCCTTTGCATACTCTTCCCAAGCTTCCGCATAAGTGGTCTTGCTTTTGTTTGTTTAAACTAATTGACACTTTTGATATTCATCAGTTGTTGGTCCTATAACCACTTCAGCTTTCAGAATATTTCACTCTTGCATTTACCTCAACATTGAATCCATGGGCTAGGACTAAGTTTCATAACTACAATGGTAGAATTTTGAAAGCTTCTATGATCTTCTACAGGTCCAGTGTAATGCAGAAGGTATTGCAGATGTAACTTTGAAATCAAAAAAATGTTTGCAAAAGATTCCCTTCTTCCCCAAAAGAAACGAAAACAACAAAGTAAAAAACCATGCTGCCTGATTAGATAAACCATGCACAATTATGGTTTAGAGTTTAAGTGATTACCTTAGGCGTGCTTACATTCATAGATCCAGAAGCCTCGTCAAGGCCCATAGACATTTCATTCAGTGTAGACATTGATGAGGATTCAGCCCAAAAGTCTAATTTATCTTCACTTTCGGAAAGAAGGCCAGTATTTTTATTTTCAACTGTCCCCCAGCAATTGCTGACACTGTTCTCATTGATGCTCATCAGACCTAGGCCTTGTTCACAGTTTTCTTCAGAAGTGGAAGGGAAGTCGAGAATAAATGACCAGATCCTAGAAAGTTCTGCAGCAGAAGGACATCCAGAGTAGCAATTGATCGGTTGTTTTTTGTGTCCCAGAGCCGAGTCCTGACCATTGTGGCCGCTCCAATCACAACTCTGACAAAGTGAGACCTTCTCATCTATACATCTAACAGCAGCAGGCTGAGAATTGCATCTGTCACACACAAGGGTTCGAGAGTGGCGTTTAGAAAGTGCATTTGCAGAGTGCACATTACGGTCACAGGATAAGCATAAGCAAGCAGCATCGGATCTGCAGTGAACCACGGATCTATGCTCTCCACAGTAATCACAAAGAGGATTGAGAAACTACAACCCTGCTGCCAATCCGGTTCTTTTCACACACTACTGCTTATAATTCTATCAACTTATTACTCAAGATGATTGAGACACACTCAGGTTCAAGGATCTGCTTCTGCTTTTCAGATTACAGTCAAAAGGCAGCACATGTACTGCTAAAAAAAGGCCCTTTTTACTGCACCAAGAGCAAAGAAATACCAACAGATTCAGACTATGAAATGAAATCATAAGGAATGACAATAAATCTAAGTAAGCGGTAAGCCTCAATGGTTATAAGACTCCAAAAAGAAAAGCCTGGTAAGAACAAGTAGAGTTGCACAATGAACAAATGAGTATCACTCATCTACATTGAAACACACACAAAGTGGGATTCATGGTGCTATAATTTAGCTAGAAAAGAAACGTATTATGCAAAAGAAAAAATGCACTTTCAAGACATGCGATTCAGCCAAAACTTCCACACCTTTTTCCCCCACGGAGAAAACATAATGTAACAGCATCCATCAGTTAGAATGCTTTAGTCTGGTATTAATAAGAAAACAAACTTAAAGAAACGTACAAAAGTGCAAGCAAAGTCATAATTAAAGTCAGACAGGATCCTTCTGAAACAGACAATTATCACACTAAATAAAGAAAAAGTTGAAATATTTGCAATACAAGGACCAATAAATGCAAAATTCTCCACATTTTGAGATCCGACCAATCACCAACCACATACAGAAAGTCAGATGAACATCATTCCCCGCCACCTCCCCACATCTAACATCCAAGAAAACCAACTACACCTGCAAAACAAGAACATACACGCACAAAGCTGGTAAAAACACACACACACACACCCTCACACACATCCACAAAAAAAAAAAAACAACAATGAAAAGCCCCAAAATTTCCAACGATTCCCACCCCCCAACTCTGGAAACAAAACCCAAGTTCACACAATCCACCACCAAGCAATTCTTATTAAAAAAACAAAAAAAACAAAAAAAAACTCACCACACCTCCTCCACCGGCTGGCTATCCAACGAGCCCGAAAAAGACGGCGGTAAAAAAACGGACCAAGCTCCCCACAGCAGCACCCACAACCTGCCAACCCAGAACAGAACACCGACCATGTTAGACGATCATGCACGAACACAAGAAAGCTAAAAAACAGTTATTCTAAACAGCTTACCTTACCAGAGCTCACACAGTACAAGAACGCCAAAATTTCAAAAAAAAAAAATCCCACCATACAAAAACAACAAGATCCTTTCTCTCCGGAAAGAAAAATAAAAAACAAAACAAAACAGATTGACTGCAAAAAAAACAAACAAAAACAGAGGGATTGAAGGAGAACGAGATTCAGAGTTGAAGAGGAGTGGATAGAGGACAGAGAGAGCGAGGGGAGGGAGAGGCCAATCTGGAATGGGAGGTGGCGTTTGCCCTTTTCGCTTTTGCCTTTTTGCGTGGGTCCTCCTTTTGGCAATTCGCTCGGCCTACTTTCACGTGGCGTACGCTTTTCCCTGTTACCAGTTACCACTCCCGCCCTTTCTCCCATGCCCGCTCTTTACCCCTACAAGGTCCTTGTTTGGTAAATATCCGAATAGGGATGGGGTTCAAATGCCTTAATATCTTGTAATATATATATATATAATTACTACAGCATGGGTTGGACGGTGGATATTTAAAAATTGGTTAATTAAAATTTTTTGTTTTTGATGTGTATTTAAATTAATGATAAAATTTCTGTCAATATGCTTAATTTTTTTATATTTTAATAAGAGGAGGAGGAGACATAATTCCATCATTTATATGATTTGTCGGGTTTGAACTGAATAAAAAAACATATAAATAACTTATTATCTTTATATTACGTGTTTGGGTTCAAAAAATATATATTTTATACCTGGCATATATTTAGAACCATTTCACCTCAATTCTAGCTTCTCTTTTATCTTGCATCTGAAAAAAATAAAACGCCATTTCATTAAACGGACCTACCCACCCTTAATAAGTATTTTCTCTTGATTTGTACTTGAATTTAGCATAACCCGGGCCTCTTTACACGAAAAAAAAGTTGAACAGTGGAAAATGTGGCATAAAGCGGCATCAACAGTTGGGCAGGATCTGGAACTTTTTGGTTAGTCGTTGATTTCAATACCTGCACCCAATCCATCCCTTTATCATATATTGTATATGGCAGGCAATGCAATAACATAATATATGTCCGTCATAAGAAGGCTAGAACCTTCGCCCTTGCAAGTTACAAGTGACAACTGAAAAAATTCTTAACTATCCTGCTAATTCACTCGCCTCCAAACTTCAAAATGAGGCAACTGTTATTCTAGTTTTTGCTTCCAGTAAATTAACCATCTCAAAAACTCACAATTACCGAGCCGTACATATATGTGATCAAACTCATAAATATATAAGGACGACTTCAACCAAAGTTCGCTCAAACAGGCTTTTCTATCACATCGAGTCATCAATCAGTCACGCCAACACCTCAAGACACCTACCCAATGATCCTTTATTAGCAGCACCGGAGTTTTAAATACATTTTGGTTAACGTTGTCGAATTGAATGTAATTATATTTTAAATTTATAAATAAAATATTTTATTTAAAATTATAAGCACCAAGTAAAATATAGAAATTTTCAACAGAAATAAAAAGATTTTGTGAAATTTTATAAAAATGATGCCCGATGGCTCAGAGACTGTGAAAGAGTTCCGGGAGTTGAACTGGGAGACAATAATCACCTGACTTTCATGCGTTACGTAGGAATTTGGATAAGAGCGGTGATGATCGGCTCGTCCCACTCTGTTAGTCGATTGTCTGCCTTGGGGTTTGGCCGGCAAGGCATCACCGAGTAGTATCAACTTGGCAGCGAACATGATCCATCAGTAATGAGAAAAGGCGAGTTTGCCGGTCAGTGCCGTATCCGGGGACCAGCCACCGAACTTGACAGATCAAACGCTTCAAAGTGGGAATCCATAAAATTCTCGGCGCAACATAACATGACAAGATGTAGTCGTCTATTTTAGACCTCCATCAACCCTCCATTTTCCACACCACACCAATATTTTTCTTACTTTGCATTTAAAATTTTAATTGAACTCCGTCACCGCCGAGCTTTTATTTAAAATCCGGCTTTAATTAGTATGCTTGCATTTAGTTCAGTGTATCAATTTAATACAAGATTAACAAATTATTCGTAAGTTTGTAAGATTGTTTTTAATATATAAAATAGTTTCTAGTTTATCAACTTCTTCTGGATAACAACATCTGGATTCAGGTTAAAATACAAAGTTTTAGTGGTCCAAAGTCGAAAAAATGAGAGTTTTCGTAATCAAATAACTTGTATCCATAGAACATCTACCGTAACACAAATAATAAATAAATAGGAGTTAATATTATTCCAATAGCCAGTACAAAATAATTATAATTTTTGGGATTAAAAGATATTATGGGTTGGTAATTATTCTAAAAATTATTATCAACTTCATAACAAACCACTCATGTATGGTGTAAAGCCTAGCTTCGGGCTAGGGTTTTACCCGGTTCTGGCAAGTCTCGAGTCGGTTCGAGCGAGTTCGAGCGAGACCAATTTTCAAACTACTATTATGGGCCTAAATAATCGTATGAGCATATTATGGTGGCTGAGTATGTATGACATGTAAATGATAACTTAAGATAGGCTACACTAGAGTATGAGTTATCATTATATACACAAAGTATATAGATGATTTTTATGGGTTAGTCAAGGTTGCAGACCTAAATTTAGGGTGTTGCAGCGTTTAACATCTATTTGGGATTTTCAAGGTATCTCCTTCGTATGCATCATGGAGATTTTAGATCACTGGAATATGTATTCCTATGTGGGCCCTGTTTGATTGAGTCATAAGTTTTCACCTGTTGAGTTGGGGGTTTGATACTCATTTAGCCTTCTTGATTTGATTCCTGCTTATATAGTTACTTTTAGGACTCGAGACAGTTTTAACTTTTAACATTTTCAATCATAATTTTCTATCCATATATATATTGCACATACCCACTAGGCCACAAGTTGTTGAACGTTCAGATTGTGCCACATGGTGAGATCTGGCCTGTCTACGTCAGCCCTAGCTTCCACCCGGTTATCTTTCAAAGATTTTTCACGATTTTCAGAGTTCTACACCCTAGTGTCACTGCCACTTTGGCTCGCCCTCACGAATCTCTGGCTTGCCCCCGATCACTAAACCAACACCCCCAAGACAGCCTCACGATAAATTCTCTATTCGTACCACTCATGACCACTGCGCATTGCTGTAATTGCATTCGGTGACGGAGTTTTTGCACTTGGTTTCGGCTGCCGCCGCCATCTTTTCAGGCCATTTTTCGGAGCCAACTAGCCACCTATGGTTGGTTCGACCACCCAGATAGATTATCTTTATTGAGATCTTCATTTTGAGATCACCCATGACCACCATTGTGATTGCTATCGTTGCCAGCGACATCACTACACCCGTGACAATTCTGTCCCTTTTAACGACCGTTTTTGGGCCAGCTAGCTGTCATACTCTATCGATTGCCACCATCATCATCTTCCTTATTGTTAGGGCTGTCAATCTCGACTGGTGGCGACCCAAGCCATGCCGCCATTGGCATTTTCCAACAAAGGGCGTCACCTGCCCTGTCGAACCATTATACCCCCCAGCGTTCGCATCCTCCTACCCGTGTTCGTGCCCGCCAATCGAAATTTTGTTCACCCATTTGTGTCCACCTGCTTACTCGTGTCTATGTCTAGTCCAAACTAGCCAACCTAGCCCACTAATTTATCTAACCCATACCAAGTTAACCCAATCGACCCAGTTTGGTTCAGCGAGTTAACCTGGTTCAGCTCATTTTCAACTGTTTTCGGTAATTTAAGAACTCCTGCATTAGTTTAGATGCACATTCACATTATTTAATATATTTTGATGTTATGATTTTATTAATTTATTAATTTATTCATTCATTATTATTTATTATTTTTATTTGGATGTTTATCGTATACGATGCGTGCTTATGTGATGACTTATTATTATTATTGATATATTTACTTATTAATATTAATTTTATTCATGCTTATTAAATTGTATATATTGATTGATTTATTAATTTATTTATTTACTTATCTATTTGTTCGTTGCATATATGTTATTATTTATTTGTATTTAATTGTGTATTTTGAACTAGATAATTATGATGACTATGATATTATTATTATTCATGAATCATTAAAATTAACAAATTGTGTATTCATTTATGTATTTATTGAATGACTATGTATTTATTTATTTAATTATTTATATGTTTACTAACATGAGTATATTTAGCAGTATATTTATATAGTATATGCTATTATTATTTTATGATTAGAGTATTGGTTATTTTAAGTATTTATTATTTATCTATTTATTCACGAGTGTATGTATTTATTTATTTGTTATTTGTTATTAGTTATTTAATTTATTATGTCTTAATTTGCATGTTGTATATTTAGTTGTAGGTTTATTTAGCAGTCATCTTTATTAGGATTTATTGATGATGTGAGCACACACTATAAGCATGCATTATATAAAGATGTCGGTATTTATTTAGCAGTAGGCTTCGATGTAGGTTTATGAGTCTAAACTCGCCATAGAGGAGGCATCGCGTTTGGAGATTGGACCACATGTCTGTTAGGACTTTCTCACTTTTTATTGCTATACTTTATTGTTAATTTAATTTCCCGATTGTAGAGCGTGTTAAGTGGCTATTTTATTGAACCCCACACAACACGGGTCATTTAGATGCGTTTTACTTTCATGATTAATAACCCTTCAGGATGAGATCCCTTTAGTTTGATTTCGAAAACAAGATCTACCACAAGTAGCCTTTGGGCTTATTATATAAATATCTTTTTAGGCCTATATATGATTTTTTCAAGTTTTTCAGTGAGATGTGAAACAAGGGAAAACTGATTACTGCGTCTTTAGATAGTGCGCGTATTAATCAAAGCAGACTCCGGATTTGACGAGCATTCATTCCATTCATGAGGGATCCTGATAACTCCACCTTTGAGTTCCTTAAACCCGGAGAAGTATGGAAGTTTATAAGTACTGCAATGCAACATATATCTAAACTTGTAGTTTTGAAGGGTAATGAAAGTGCATGCCTAATAGTACTCGACCTTTGTACTGAGAGACATAAGTGATATGGAAGATATAGAGAGCTAAAAGAAAAGAAAGTGATGTTCTCGCGCAGGGGATGGTTTTTAAAATTAATGAAGTATACGATGAGATAGAAAAGGGGCGTTGTCGCGCGAAGTCGACGGCTTTTAATTAATACCCTTATGAGAGATTTTGTAAAAGAGAAGCTATTGTAAGAGAAGCTAAGATATCCCATGATCCAACTTAATCATGATATTTTTTATCCAGTTACCTGGCAATGTAAGAGAAGCTATTGAAAAATTAATGGTAAATATTTTAAGCATGGGATATTTAAGTGAAGGAAACGCATGCTTGAATGAATTAGCCAATTTAAATAAGATCGGGCCGAATCCGATTAAAATTTGGGTAGAATTGGTTTTTGAATCGGCTTTGGGTAAATTACTAAAATACCATTATTTTTACATTATATAAATTAATTGTGTATGGGCAAAATAAGAATTTAAAGTTTATAATGATGAAAATACCATTTACCCTCCCTCTCTGCCACCATTGCCGCCCCTTTGCTCCGGCGGGGCGAGGTTGGAGGGGGAAAGCAGGGCCGACAGTGGGGTGGGGCTATCAGTGGGAGGCAGGGGAAGGAAGAGCTGGCGGTGGGACGGATCGGGGCCAGTGGGGGGAGTCCTATCGTGGCGGGGCTGGCAGTGGGAATCCGGGAGGGGACAGTGAAGGCAAACTGGTAAATAGCGAGAGTGACATTTTCGTAATTAAAAGTTAACTCGATTCCGATTCGAATAAAAAATAATAATTAATTAAAATAATTTTAAAAAAATCTAAAAAATATAAAAAATATATTATAAAATATAATACACATAATAATGTCAAAATAAAATATATATCTAATTTTTATATATTTATATTATAATCAAGTTAAACAGATTCAACTAGACCAATTCCTATTCAATGTAGACGAATTTTGATTCGAATTTTGATTCCAAATCTAAAGACAAGCAAACCCCACCATGACCATAGTCGTGATGATTATAATAATAGAACTCGCAGCCACTTTGGATCTGATTTGTGTACCTCGTTAATTAAATGTGTTTTATATAATACTTTATTCCGATTTGTTACTTGTCTCATATATCACGGGATCAACAAATGATCCAGGAGTCTAATCTCAAAGAAAATAAATTAAGAGAGTAAAATTATAATTTTTTGATCCAATTTTTTTTACCTTTTTTAAGTTATTAATTTTCATTCTTTATTCGGGCTTGGAATTGATAAACCTTAAATACTAATTTAATTATGTCTTATTTATTTTAAAATCTATCACTTACATAATTAAATATTAATCATAGAAGTACCTTTCAAGTCTTCTAGAATGCGAGTTTTATTTTTATTTTTTATTTTTGGCTAATGTGTAATGTACAAAACATGAGTTTTTTTTTTTGAAGCGGGTATTGAATCGGTTTTTGTAACATATCATTTATTTTGTGTTATTGACATTATTTTTTTACATAATATTTTAAGGATGTTGCTTATGAAAAAAATTATTTAAAATAAATTTAAAAAGTTATTATTGTGTTGCACACGTAGATGTAAAATGGCAGAAGGCCCACCAATGTCACAGTTGATGTAATGTGGGCCACGGCGGATAGATGATGGGGCCAGAAAAAGTGAATAATATATATATATATATATATATATATATATATATATTATTCTTTACTCTTCACTTTAACTTGTAAAGATGTCTAAATCCGAATAAAATGACAACAAATATTTTATTTAATTTTATTTACCATGTTTAACTATAATAAAGGAATCTATGAGATGTTATGGAGGTAGTAATTGTAAAACTCGTGACTCGAGTCAGGGTTTTATTATAGCGAACCCGTCGGTTCAACCGTCGGTTCGAGTCGAGTCGAGTCAGTTCATAGACCACATGCTGAGTCGTGACTAGCAGTGAATTATGAACGATGTGAGTTAAGTGTACTTGAATGTATGATGATAACGTAGAAAAGATGGTGAGAAACAAGTTATCAGAATATATGAAAGTATGCAGTGATTTTTCTTTTTACGAATTTGATCGTAGAAATAGTTTTAGGACGATTAATGCATTAGGACATGTTATTGGATAATTATGGTGGGTTACTAGCTCTAGAGCATGTCATTTTGATAGTGTAGTATTTATTTTATTTTTCGGGATTTTTCCCAATTTTTTTGGATTTTTTTTTTAGGATTTATTACGAGTTAGAATTATTTTTGACTTGAGTCGGTGTCGAGTCAAGTCTAAATTACGAGTTTGCCACCCTACACTCCTCATCACCTTCCCCCAAACCCCGACCCTATTCACCCAAACCCAACGCCGCCACCTTCAGGCCGCCGCCGCCGTCTCCAGCGCCGCCCCGGCCGTCGATCGCCCGCCACCCACCTCGTCGTGTCGTCGTCGTGCTACCCCGACCAAGCCCGGCCGTCTTCCAGCCGCCGCGACGCCGGAAATCGCCCCCGATTTCACCACGGTCCCGACCCGATTCCACCGCCGTCTTCGCCACGCCGCCGCCGCCGTGACGTCGGAGCCTTCCCCTCGACCTCCCAGACACTTCCCCCATACCTAGGGCCACCGTCGAGGCCGGCCACGAGTCCGATTGGAGCGACCGACTGCCCCGACCGAACTCGACGCCGCCGTTGGTGGCTATCGCCGCCGCGGCCACACTCGTCGTTACCACCAGTGGGTCAAGCTCACCGAGACGGTGCTAACCCTTACCCCCGATTACCTCGCCAGAGCAGTCGCCTGAAAACTGTCGAAACTGCCAGAAAACCCCGGAACTGCTGGAAAATTTCCGGAACTGCCGGAAAACCGCCGGAGCTTGCCGGAAGGTCAGACTCGCTGGAAATCAACTGATGTTCCATCGGATCTCTCCGGTCAGACCCCACCAGACGTCGGACGCCTCCGGGCGCCGAATCTGAGTCGCAAACCGCGCGAGGTATAATTGTTTTTATTTAATTAATTAACAATATTGATTAAGTGAACAACATGCTTGGATGTTAGGATTAATGATTGATGTGTTAGATATTTCCATGTTAATACAAATATGAATGTGTGTGATGTGTGGT
>JAVDBV010077821.1:0-10951 GCA_032619315.1 Piper longum
CTCGACAGCTCGTGGACTAGTGGGGCCCATATAAGGGTACACGCACTATAGATATGGCGGCTAGTTCGGATCGACACTGTCCGAACTCGAAACTGACTCTAGTCCTGAAATTGACTCTATCGGAGGGAATCGAAGTAATAAGGCTAAATGGGCCTCGAATACTGAACTCAATCAAACTGGGCCCACAGGGGCATAAATCGAGTGATTTAAAATTCCTATGATGCATGCAAATGATGTACCCATAAAATCCCAAACGGATACTGAACCCCGTAACGGCCTAAATCTAGGCCTAAAATCCTGTCTAACACATACAAAAAATCCGTATACCTAAGCATACATTGATAACTCGTGATCTTATTATCTGCATGTCTTGCATTATCAGCCAATATAACATGCTCATACGGCCATCTAGACCCATACTCATAATCTGAAACTAGTTTGGCTCGATCTCGCTCAAACCAACTCGATACTGACCCAAATAGGGAAAACTTAAATCGGGTAAAACCCTTATCCAAAATGGGGTTTTACAACTAAGGTCGTGGCTCACACATACCAAACCATACATACACATGTAACATAAAGGGTCAGGCTAGCAACTCGATCTGCGTTAAGAGCAAACCAAAACTGTACTATCAGGCAAGAAGCCCGGGTTTTACATTTACAACTTATGTTCAAGTTTCATCATCAACATGACTTTGCTGAACACTTAAGTTGATTTTCATCATGAAAATAAGATAATTTCATAAGCTTCCAAGCTATATGATTAATATAAACAAGTGAATGTAAAAGAGGTAATAGCACACAAATAAGATGAAAGGAGTGGGTACAAACAAAATTTTCAAGATGTTCCCAACTGGTATGTCCTCCATTCTAGTTCACCAAGTCCTTACGTGACTAGGTCTAGATAATTTCACTAGGAAAACCAACTTGTAAACCGACAAGCAACCAAACTAGGTCTCCTTCACAAGCACTTCACAAGTGCCAAGGAGCCTTGCACTCCAAATACCCTTGGAGTCTTAGTAAGCCTTCCTTCTTCAATGCCAAGTGACAAGGATCTTAGCTCCAATAAGCTCCAAACACCCTAAGAACTTCACATACTTTGGAAATTACACTTCTCCATGCACCTTCTCTCCTGAAGCAAGATGCTTCCTCACACCTTGGGATTTCACAAGATGCTCAAACACACTTTAGGTGACCTCTTTACAATGCACTCTCATGGATACAATCGAAAGCACCTTCGTCTGCCAAACGCATGATTGAACTATCTTCCCAAGCTTCTCCAATCTATTTTGAACTTTTAAACACCACAATTGGTTTCCGAATTTTTACAAAGATCATCTTCGATAGATGAACTTGTGACCGAATGCTTGCCATACTCTCATGCTTCACCTCTTCAAATTCAGAACCTTTTGTCTTCATTTGTTCACCCCTTGACTAAAGGTTAACCGAAGTCAATTTCTATGCAGCTTCACACCAAGCCCAAGGTCAGTTGTCGATTGCATGAACAAAGATCAGCTGAAAGTTGAAACTTCAACTTCCTTAGCTTCCACCTCCTTACTTCGGTTACCAATGACCTAACATTACGCCTACCAAATTCCACTTGGCCTCAACACTTCAAAAGTATTTTGACTTGATTTTGATCCAAGTTTGTTGCTTACTTTTTCTTGCTCAATCTTATAGAGTTTAAAGCATTGTCGTATCAGAAAAAGGTTCAAGACGTAGCATTGCAAACCAACGAAGGTGCTTTTTTAACATCAAGTTCTTCTCTAGTCTATTGGATGACTAAGAGGGAATCACCATAAATGAAGAGATCTATTACCTTGAAGTCGATTGCAAATGTGAGACCAAGTAGTAAGGCTTCATATTTGGGAGAATTATTAGGGCAAAATAATATCAAACTATAAGCATGGAGGTGCAATTGTTCATCTAGTTCCATTAGTACCACATCGGCATCTCTACAATGTCGAACACCGCCTCTAAGTCCAACAATAGCACCGTTGAAGTAGGTTGTCGAACATGGAAAGAAATTGGTGTCAAGCGAGATGGAAGTCTCAAAAACATTCTCCTGAGATGAAGGTGGATGATTGGCTAAGAATTCTTCAAGAACTCCATCAATTTTAAGAGCCATAGTGTAGCATGTTCAGAGAGTGT
The DNA here is from genome assembly GCA_032619315.1 of Piper longum. Lineage (NCBI taxonomy): Eukaryota > Viridiplantae > Streptophyta > Magnoliopsida > Piperales > Piperaceae > Piper > Piper longum. The sequence continues at coordinate 2,152 of JAVDBV010077821.1, forward strand.
AGGTTATTACAACAAATACCTAACTTGGTTATCATAGATCACCAAGTAGACTTCATATGTGAGAACGTAATGGTGTATCTTTTGGGCTGCAAACATTAGCGCAAAACAAGCCTTCTCAGGTTTGAGTAATTCTTCTCTGTTTCACTCATCATGTGGTTTAGGTAGTATATTGGTTGTTCCCATCCATGCACCTCTACTTGTACTAGAATGTTGCTACCATAAATCTTGTATGGGAGACGAATAAGATGAATGGTATTTCAGGCACTAGGGCTATAAGTGTTCTGAGCTGTAGTAATGCTTCTTTGACCCTGGAGAAGGACTCCTATCACTCATCATTCCAAATAAAACTTTCTCTTTTCTTAAATATTTGTGTCATGGGCATTATCTTTACAGAAAGGTTCCAAATATGTATCAAATGTAATTGATCTAGCGCAAAGAGCTTTAAAGTTGTTTGAAAGAAGTCAAAGGTCCCATTTCATTGTTAGTCTGTTAGAGAGAGGTCAGGTGTCCAATTTCATTATTGGCCTGGAGTTTGACAAGACCAGTTTCGATTCCATGCTTGTGGACAAGGAAGCCAAGACATTATCAAGATTACACATTGAATACATACATGCAAGGATTAGCCAAGACTTATCAAGTTTACAATTGATTACATAGTGCAAGGATTGATCTTGGAGACTGGTGTTAGAACCATGTTTTAATGATTATTACCTTAGGTTCATAAGTAGTAATTTATAATCGATGCATGCATGATCATGGTGGGGTTGGGAAGAGATCTGGACATATATATGTAACCCTTTCCCTTGTATTGATTTACTTATTGAGATGACATAGTGAGAGAGTTAATATATGTAAATGAAAACATGTCTATGGAGAGAGTGCTCATATGTTGGAGGAGATATAAGTGCTTAATGCTTAATCATTTGATGAGCTTGAATTTATAATGATCAAATAATGAGAATGACAAACTCATGTTAAGTTACCAATTTCTAATTGGTCATAGGTTTTATGGCATGAGCATTATGAGCATTGCATTCCATGACTTAACATCTTACATTAATAGCTGGATTAACCTCTTGGGAAGGTTTGGAGTAATGAAGTGCATTGATTGCAAAGGGTGACCTTAAAGACTTGAAGACTTGAAGATCTAAGTGGAAAGCTCAAGGAATGTTTTATTAGGATTAACACTAACTACTTAAAAAGTTCACAACAACATGTGAGTTTTCTTCATCAAAAGATGTCAAAGGATGTGTTGAGCCTTGTGAAAATGAAACAACATTGTAAACTCTCCAAGCACAACTATTGGAGTCTCTACATCATGAAGGGAATCAAGTTTATGAAGACTGCAAAGTGAAGGAAAATCCAAGTAACCAAATCAACCATTAAGGATTGAAGAATGAAGTAAAGTGTTTAAATGGAGAACACTTCGGTTAGAGTTTTGCCAACATTCGGTTTGACATTCGGTGAGGAGTCGATTGTAAAAGCTGGCCCAACTAGTACAAACTTATGGGCCAAGTCATTTCATCAAAAGTGATTAATCAAGTTGAAGATCATGAACACATCACCATGAATATATTAAATCTTACCCCAACAGGTATTGGATACGGGACAAACTTAACTTTTTTAGGGGATATTACATTCCACCTTCCTTTATGAAATTTTGTCCTCAAAATTTCTTTCTTTGGCATACCACCATCCATTTAACACGGTCTCTGGTTCCCTCTGATATCACCTATAAAGGAACGACCCAATTAATGCAAACTGATGTGTTCAATCATTTCATCAAAATTGATTAATCAAGTAAAAGATCTTAAGTGCATACCTACTAATAAGTATTGAATGTAGAACTAAATTAAATATTTTGGGGAATATTACATTCAGTCAACAAAGCATGAGGTGTAGCGAAGGGTAGTTCAAACTTTTACTGACCTTCGGTCATGTGTTCAACAACTGAAGACCTTCGACTTGGTTCGATTACCATTCTGTCAAGGGTCTGGCAATCGAAGTCTTGAGCTATGAAGATGTATAGTTTAGAGTTTAGTTCTATCAGAAACATTTAGTTAAACATTCGGTTGCACATTTGGCAATCAAAGGTGCCTTGGGCAAAGGTGAATACTGATCAAAGAGTTCCGAAGATGTAAACTAAACTAGAAACCAAGCAACTTATAACAGAAAAGAACAACAATAAATTCTAAAACAAATGAGAACTAATAACTCAATTAACTACTATACTAAATCTAAATAACTTTAAATTAAAGAAAAATCTAATAATGACAAAACTCATTATATAGTTGAATTTCCCATAACATGAATTCAATCTTCATTAGATCTTATTCTTATCTTTTATTTTCTCAGATTGCTAATCTAAGATAAATGTATAACATAATGGTTCTTGCTACTTCATGCTTTTATTAGTTTGCCTAAATTTCTACCTCCCACTGATAATTGATTAATCAACAAAATAATGCATTAAGATTCATCTTACAACTACATACGGTATTGTGTATCCCCCAACCACAATGATAAATAAATCAAAAGACTTGTCATATGATGAATCATCTACGAGTAATCTAAATATTTTTTTCCGAAATCCAATTAAACCTCATAATCTAAGAAAAAGGTGATCAATGTACTCTTCACATTAAGAATATGATAATTCAAACAATCAGATTAAATAAAAGATTAAGATGTTGAAATAAATAAATTAAATCATGTTAAATTTCATTCTTCTCTAGAACGATATAAAGAACTACTCCATAATCAAATTGAAGAACATGATAGAGAAGAAATAATTTTGTATTATGAAAGAAAATCGAATTAAAAAAACTAAAAATACTCAACAACTAAACTCCTAAATGAGAAGTTGAGATATGACATATAATAAATAGTCATCCAATTATATAGAGTAGGAGATGTCCTAGGGGATGCATGGAGTCAAGGGGAGAGTTCACAACTTGATGTGGTCAAAATCTCTCATTAACTAAGGTGTCTATTCAAGTTTGCAACTCCTTGACTTTATCAACAAGTCCTAAAGTGTGTTCAATATACGTAGACTTGTCTCAAGTGATACAAATGCTTCTTAGGCCTTCAAGATTCTTACTTTGTAGCATCATAAACCCCTTAGGTTGTAGTTACCATTGGGTGGGGCCCAACACCGTGGCCTTCAATTCCAAGGCCCCTTGATCTTCCATGAAACCCAAAATTAGGCATATCTAAGTAAACATTAACTAACTAAAATATTAAGAAAAATGTCAAACATTTCTTAATGTTTGCACCTGAGATTTGCAAAAGAACATTAAAAATATTGGTAAATATTATATATTTGAGACACTTACCAGAAACTTCATTGGATCGGTGAAGTTGAAGAAGAAGGTTCGATCAAGCAATCGATTGTGTGTACAACAACCGAAGCAAACGAATCTTACGTGGCTAAGTTTTAAATAATTGTTTGGTTGACGATTGATCGATTGTTTGGCAGCCAAACAGTCTGGAAAGCTTGAAAAACTAGACTTTGGAGTCACCCAAATGGTGGGAATTGAATTCCAACGACTCTATTTTGGAGAGACGCTTGGAGAGACTAAAACTAGGGCCTTGGAGAGTGGGTCTTGACAACTTTTAGGCTATGGACCCTTCACTCACTTTGTATCAATTAGGGAACTCAAGCTTGTGTGAAGATTGGTGTTATCTTTAGTTTGTATTCCTAAGTGTTTCATGTAGTAAACCCAAGAGAGATCATTGTATAAGAGGGATTGCTCAAAGTACTAAGATGATTTATAAATTCTCAAGGTGTTGAGTGTGTGTGTGTGTGTGTATGAGTGTAGGCCTCTAAGGAAAAGGTGCTAGGAAGAAGAGTCCTTCTTGGCTCAAGGCGTGAACTTGCGAAGCAAATATAGTTTTAAGGTGGTTGTTCTAAAGGTGTTTCCAACTGGTTGCAAGACTCCTTCATACTTGGGATGTGCTTGAGAGAAACACTTGTAGCTCACAAAGGGTCTACTCTATTGAATCTAGGCCATCTCACCAAAGTTAAAGAAAATGATGCTAAAACTACTAACTCGACCAATAACTCAACCTTTGTCACAATTTCCACCACCAATTATGTTGAAGATGTCTCTACTATATTAGCTCTTGTTGCATCGGTGCAAGGACAATTGCTTCCTCCATCTTCTGAGGGTGATGACATTCATGATGTCATCAAAAGCATAAGAAAAGTCCCTTCTATAGCTATTGCATTTTATGTTTTTTGTTTATCTGTCGTGACTAAGTGGTTGCGTGAGTATGCACCAGTAAAAGTTGCCCTAAAGAGTGGAGAACCTGAAATTGTAAAACCCGAGCTTTTAGCCTAGTGTTTCACTCATGGTTCACTATGTAGATCGACTTGGGTAGTGCATCAATCGGTCCGATTTGACCATCCACCTGTTTATGAGGACCATGATCTATTTGGTCACATACAAAGTCGAGTTTACAACCATTGATAGATACATTGTGTTGGACACCATAGCCAAGGCTCTTATTTTTATAGTTTCGGGAGCTAGAGCTTGCACGCTGTAGCTTCAGGAGCCAAGTTAGCACCTTTAGTAGCTAATGTAGTTTCATGTGCCATGTATCCTTCTGGTGCCATGTATCCATACTCTAAGGATGCTAATTGAGCCAGCCAGCTCACAAGCATTTGCCGTTCGGCTTGACTCGACTCGAAACTTGATATTTAAATGCTCAAGCTCGAACTCGACTTGATAAATTGTGGTGCTATAGTATAAAAAATATTTTATCGGATTTTTTTGGGATATTTTATAATTTATTATAAGTTAGTTATTATTTTTTCTTGAGTTAAATACGAATCGTCTTTTACTTACAATATTGCCACCCACCCATTTCTTCCCCCCCCCTCCCCCGACGTTTCTTATTCCCTATACATCCACCGCCCTCTTTTTCCATGGCCAACATGGCCTCCCGTTATCACACCACTACCGCCCATCCGGCCATCCCCCGGCCTCAACAACCCGACAAAAAGCCTCGGCATGGCAATAACGGCAGGGTGGGCTACGACCGTGAGGCGAGATCCGACCACGTAGTGGTCGGATCTGGCTGCACGTCCGCCTTCCACCCCGCTCTGCCCCGCCGCCACTGTCTCCCACCGCCCACCGCAGTCTCCCCCGCCCTGCGGGACATGGCCAGATCTGGCCGCACCGCCGCTGCCCGCCCACCCCTACCCTACGTCCGGCCACCCCACCCCGCCTTATTGCCCGCCGCAATCGCCCAGACACAGTCGCCCCCGTCCCACTAGATAATAGTTGCCGGAAAATAACCAGAATTGTAAGGAGGGAGATTATTTTATTGATAAATTAATTTTTTAATTTTTAATCTGTATAAATGTATATTTTTTGTTTATTTTTAAGTTTATAAAATACCTTGTTGTTTTGAGTCCATACAGTTTTGAGTTTGCATGAGCAAGTTTCAAGCTCCCAATCGAGCAGGTTTCAAACTCCCAATCGAGCTGTTTCGAGCTGATTTTGAGCTTGGTTTAACCTCCTAATTGAGTTGGTTACGAGCGAGATCTGGAAATTTAATAGTATAAGTGTATTTGAGCTCGAGTCAAGCTCGAACATATGAGAAATATTCAAGTTGATTTCGATCATACACGTTCAAAACTCGTTCGATCTCGAATCGAGTTCGAACGAGCTTCGACCTATTCGAGTCGAGTTCGAACAAACTTTGAGCTATTCGAATCGAGTTCGAACACAAGTCAAGCTCGGCTCGCTCGCTCATTTATCCGTAGTTAGCATCTTAGTGCAATGTCCGACGTGAGTCACGTGTTTAGCCCAGTGGTAGAGTAATTAATATCATTCACGGGCCACTGCTACCAAAGAGGTTAGGTTCCATTTTTCAATCTTATTTGTTGCAGGCTAATCCCCACGTCAAATACATCAAATGTTGCATTAGACAAAGCAGTTCTGTTATTCACCATTTATTTAATGGGCAGTTCTGTTATACATCAAATGTTTTCATGTTGGACTTACTACTTTTTCCAAAATCCTTTTTATTTCCCTATTTAAGATCTCTGCTTGTCAACTTGTTTGGGAATGATATGTTGTAACCATTTCACCCCATCCTTTGCTAGAAGACTTTCAAATGTTTGATTGCAGAAATAAGATCCTTCATCATTAATTATTGCTCGGGGGGTACCAAATCTAGTGAAGATTGTTTAGTCATGGACTTATTGACAGATGTAATTTATGTCTTGAATCATGAATGTTATTCTAAGTTCATTCTTGATGAATTAGAACAAATTTAGATCTCAAAGTGAAGATTGAAGTCATGAAGACATGATCATTACTTGAAGAATTGTTTGATTTAAGAAAAAGAGCTAAGTTAAATTGTCATCACAAAAAAGTTGGAGATTGTGAAGACTATATCTTGGTGCTTATGAAATTATCTTATTTTGATGATGAAAGTCAACTATGGGTTCGGCCAAATCATGTTGATTATGAAGCTTGAACATAAATTGTGAACATGTGTGGACATTTTGGCCAACTTTGTGGACAACTTGATCAATAATTTGGACGAAGATATGAAGATTTGAGGAAAGCACTTTGGACATGAAGACTTGTTCATCTTCAAGTGGCCTAACTAATCAAAGATTTCGTTGATGAACACTGGTGTGGACTTTGGTGGAACTTGGGACTTCACCAAAGGCTTGAAAGACTCAACCACAACATTGAAGAATTCCTTGAGAAATATGGTTCATTCAATGTGTGAGTTTGAATTTGAATGGAAGATTTGGTCTTGGAGTACTTGGGCTGCGACTTTGGATTTGGATATGTTATGGTGAACATAATGTGAACATGAAGTCATCGAACTTTGGAATTAATCTAAGTTATGATGTCTCAAACATGGCATGGATATGGAAATGGACATGAGCTAAAGCTTTGGTGGAATTCTTGAAGACTATAATGTTAATGAGGGGCCTAAAGCTTTGAATCTATTGAGAAGTTTGAATTTAAACTTAAGAGGGAAACTTGTGTGGGAGTTTGAAGGAGTTTAATTCACATTAATGCTCAAGTGGTTGGATAGTGCACAAAGCTATGGACTTATGTGGCCACATAAGGAGCTTGATACATGGCAAAAAAAGATGTCCATTATCCAAAACATTCAAGGGAGATTGAAGTGTTCTTAAATAATAAGTTTCACTTCATAAACCTTCGGGCAAAAAAAGATGTCCATCATACTTGGTGAATCTATTGTATCTTTTCAGTCTTTTCATTGTAAAAGAATGTGTTGATCTTGTGGGGTTATTGTAATACTAATCGGGTATGATTAGTAGGTGTATGCATACACTAGTTGTTGGGAGATACATTGGGTGTGGAGTTAGTGAGGGGTTGTAAATTAATTGTTCGGTATGGCTTGTGAATTCAAGCCTAAGGTCAAGGGGTGAAGGATAAGCATGCCTTGTAAAGCCAAAAAGGGTTCCAAGCACACAACAAAGATTGATTCAAATAAAAATAAAAAATAAGAGCCAACATGGTGTAGTGTTTGGCCGGGCGGCGTGGAGCACCGTGGAAGACTAGGGTTGTGGCTCGAACATACCATACCATACATACGCACGTGGAAAAAATGCCGGGAAAACAAGTTGATCCGGGTCAATACCAAACCAAAACTGAAATTATCAGGCAAAAAGTAGGAGTTCTACAACCTCCCCCACTTAAGAAAATTTCATCCTGGGAATTTACGTAAGGGGGTAAACAGAACAACTACAAGCTGCAAAGATACATACAAATGGCCATGCACACATGGTGCGGAAATTTGTCGACTCCTAGTTCTATGTCAGATGATGGGCCGGACTAGGGACGTTGGCTAGGCTACTATTCACGGTCCAAAGAAAGTCGTGGGCTGGGGTTAGCAACAGGTCAAGTATAGGAATTTTGGAGACGAAATTTCTTAAGGTGGGTGGATTGTGAAATCCCTCAACATAGTCCCACATCTAATACTTACTCGGGTAAGATCCTGTTTATAAGTGAGAATGAACTTGTAAATCTTTAACTTTGGTTAACCGCTTTAGAAACAATGATTTAGCCCATTAGTTTACACTTTGGGTTGGGTCGTTATAGAGATTGTAACACCCCGATGTCGGTTGACTTAAGAACCGAATCAGAAATGTTACGATCGAGTCGAGACATGTTTAATATTATTAGTCAGTGAGACTCGATCCATAAAATAGATCGAAATAACCCTCTTGGTGTCATGAGAATGGAAGACATTGTCAATTATTTATAAAAACACAACAAATATAAATAAATGTAAGAAAGTAAATACTGCGTTGAGCTCAAGTGTGTGTAGCGTTTATCTGTCCTTCCACGAGAGTCGACTCAAGATTTGCAGACCTACATATATTATATGAAAAACGTCAGTAACGAATGTTACTGGTACGCAATATAACTAATACAATCTGGCAAATGGGTATTCCATTACCCACGAAAACATATGAAACTTCAAGAATTGCCTCACACCGGGCAGTAAGCAAACATACTTAACAAATGCCGGCTCGCATGCACGGCTCATAATCATAATCATACATACATACATACAACGCTTACGCCCTCACACCTTCCATATCACCCGCCACTGTACTCAAATGGCAAAAGGAACAATTAAATTAGTGCCACATATTCCGGAAATGCGCTGCATTATGCAGTACCATCATACACCCGCACTACCTCATGGTTTGAAGGAGTACTAGCACGGTCCATACATATCTCCGTACCACTCATTCTCTTATTCGTGAAATCCGTAAAACAGCGCGTACTTA
>JAVDBV010077846.1:1288-19620 GCA_032619315.1 Piper longum
CATAAGGACGTTGATGCTGCAACTGATCAGCAAAAGAAGTTGATTTGCTGCTGTAATAGATCACAATCAACTCAAAAATTGTTGTACAACAGAAATTTGCATTCTTGGGTGGATCTCTAGATCTATTTCAGTTTAATTCTCTTGTCTTTCTTTTTGATTTGAGGTTTTTAATTCCATGGTTATCATCTAGATTAGCAATTCCTAACAAATACATGAAAATTAAGAAGAGAAAAAAGAAGAAATTACCTTAACAAAGAGGATGATAGCTTAGATCTGGAATGAAGAAGAGGATGACGCCCTCCCCTTTAGCCATCCTTTATAATAAGAAAAACTTGGGGTTTTTTTTTCTTTTTCTTAACCGGGTAATTGGGTTTCTGGGTCTTTACAGGGTTTCCGGGTCTTTACAACGTACCCTCGTAATGAGATGAAATCCCAACCATGATCGGATCACATTGGCACCCAAAACGAGGCAACGCTTCCACACATGTGTGACTCAAAAAAAAAAAACTTACCTCATTTATCTTAGCGGAGTGTTAAGGCTCACTAGGTAACCTTAATTAGGCTTCGGTGTTGTAAGTACCTTAAGTGAAACGTCTCATACCTGAGGTTTCATCAAACAAACTTCACTAGACGATCTTTTGGACAAGTCAAACGGTGTCCAAATGGGCTCAAATTTGCACTAGTAGTCTCTGACACTTTAAGGGGTTGGTGTAGATATTACCAAGTGTTGTTTGATAGGCTAACATGGTAAAAAAAAAAAAAGCCCTCTAAGGTTGGGCTAAGGTGCTGGGAACATTATTCTTGGGCCCCACGCCAATGTTACTTAGTTTCGCTCATGGGATTGAAAACTACAAATGGGCCATGGTAATTGGATAGCCAACAAATCAGGCTTGAATCTAATAAGATTTGAGGTCTAAACTCTGAGAATTCGGGCCTAAGTGGACTCAAAAGTGGGAGGTATTAGATAGGTCATTTATAGGACTAAGTAGACTTATTGGGCTTGGAAAAATTCTAATGCTAGATCTGCCAAACGAACTTCTGAATTATCATATGGTGTTATAGAGACACAACCTAATGCTTTGCTAATATTTTATGGAATTTCATCACCATTTGTCAGGATTTTGGATTTTAAAAGTGGAGTTAGGGAACTAGTTTTTCACCATGTATTCCTGCGCACTCCAGAAAAGTGTTCATACTAACCAAGTAAATGATTTTTAAATTTAAAAAAAAATTATAGGTTTCTAATAGCCAATTAGTGAGGTCAGTTATCTTTTTTATAGATTTTATTAGCCTTTTTTAATTAGCTCGCATTGGAGTAAAATCTCAGAGTATGCCAAGGAATACAGACATCACAATATACGCACAAAAAATTAGGTGCTCTGTTTACGCGCTTTAAGGGTTATCTTAGTGCAAATAATTGACATGTATAATCCGACACATATGTCAACAAAAATGCATAAGTGGACAACATCAGCAACTTACATCAAGGTATAAAAATTGGGAAATATGTGACTAGGTCATAGGGATCTTGAAAGTTGTCGCATTTCACCATGTTTGGCACCTCTAAATTCATCATAAAAGGCATATCAGATAGAGGGTGAACTTAACAATTGTAGATCTTGACATAACGAACATAATAAAGTAAACAACAAGCAAATAGGCCTTTTATAACATGAATTATGAATTTTATACCAGATATGTTCATAAAAGTGACCACCGAGCATTCACAAATATGTAATAATTAATTTACACATGAAAAAATTATAAAACTACTACCTTTAAATTCCTAAGTCAATCAGCTACAAGTAAAGGATAATAAAAAAAATACAAAATGTCTAGAAACATAAGCGGATACAGCACCAAACACACACAATAAGAAAGGGAGGAGGGCTAGAGAAGATGAAGAAATGAGTGAAAAGAGGGAAAGAGAGGGTGGTTTTAAAGGAAAAAAGAATGCTCCCAACTACCAAAGCATGACTTAGTGATGTCATAAGTAAGGTGTCACACCTAAATAGGTATGGGTGTAATTCATAATGAGTATTGGGTGCACCCAAAACCCTTAAACTAATTTTACTTTAAATTGGTCAGGATGACCTTAAAAAGGTCTCCATGGGCTAAGATGGTCAAAGGGGTTTTAAACACACGGCCCAGTGATTTTTCTGATGAGCCAAATAAACTCCAAATGGGCTGAAATTTAGAAAGATAAACCCTGACTCACTGAGGGTTGGACAAGAAAATTATCATGGGATGCCCCATGGTCTAACATGACAAACAAGGCCCACTAAGATAAGGCTAGGGTGTTGGGAACACTATTCATGTGCCACACACCAAATTTGTTAAGGTTTGTTCATATTCCTTGAGACTCTGAATAATTCATAGAAAATTAGAAAAGCTAGCTAACACCTTGAACTATAATCTTACAAAATTTCAAAGCAAAAATTGAAGTATTTTGGCATGAGCAAAATTAGTAATAGAAATAGGCTAAGAAATTTCTGGAGCTGCATAGGACAAACCCTTACCTATTGGGGATTTTCTAGAAGCCAATCTACACAACAGAATGCTCTTAAATTTTACATTAAACAAATAGGCACACAATCTAACGTCTGGGAAAATTTGGAGAAATTTAACCACCAAATAACAGGGATTTAGGATTTTCAACCAAAGCTCAGGAACTAGGGTTTGACCCTCCATCCTTGTCCACTATGTTTAATCAATTTTAATAACTCCCTAATTTACACGCAAAATATCCCAAACCTACTGTGTTCTATTTAGACACTTTGTAGATTATTAAATGATTTCAACACCTTTATTGGGGCCTTTAACTAATCCCAAAGATAGCCTTGATGATGGACCATGTCATGGCAACAACACATCGCAACAAGCATAGTTGTTTATTTAGATTAATATTTTGATGTCATCTAGCTAACGAAAATTCCTAAACATTTGAAGAAGCTTGCAGCCAACAAGCATCAAGAACATGGTGGAGAAGTAGGAGAGAGGGGCGGCTATGTCACTGTGAAAAGGAAAGCTGCCACATTTGACTGTGTTTTGCACCCATAAATGTATTAAACGGCAATATCATATGAAACCAAAAACATATAGCTTTTAGGTCTACATGTTAATGACCAAATGAAACAAGAATCATACAATAATGACATCTACAACAAGAGATATGATCGATCTACCATTGATGTGAATAAAACTAGTATCCACAAAATATTCTTAAGATGGAGAGCTACATGAATGAATAAAGCCTCAAAAAATGTAAAAATAAAATAAAAACGCATGCAAACAGGCTAAATTGGAAAGGAGAGATCTTTACCTCAAGAAGGCCGGAGGTCTTCTTCACCTTTCTACCCTAATACCTTACACTCCGAGGGTCTAGGAAAGCTTGGAGAAGGATGGAAGAAGATTAGGATGGTGGTGGATGAAGTATAGAAGAGGAATGGAGGGAAGAGGGTCGGAGGAAAGTGACGCAAACAGTGAAAGCTGGTCGAAATAGTGGGGCTGGAAAATGGGTCCAGCTTTCCACTCAACACTGGCAAAACCGGATTACTAACCAGTGGCTGGCCAAGCACGCATGTAAAGAAACCCACATGCATTAGTGACCAGCGAGGGTGCATGGGCACTGGCCAACCGCCTTTGCCTCAACATAAAAAGAATGGGAAACCCTTAGTTTTGGCGCTAACGAACTATGTGAATGCCTTTGCATCGATACCAAGAGTAGGATTAATTTTTAATTATCACATCCTAACCTAAACACATTTATGGACTTAAAATTGAAAAATATCATTGAATGGTAAAATTGCGACAAAGAACCATTGAATCGTGAACGGTGCATCTTAATGCCATCAAATCGTAATTTCCTCTAGAACAAATACTTTTGTAAATAGGAAATAAAAAGTAATATTGTAAAATATTTAAAGAACATGTGGTAGTACCAAATTAAATCAAGCCAAATGTGAACATTTCTTCATCTAACTGAATGACCGAATCGAACAATAGATAAAAATTATAAATTACTGCTATAAATGATTTTTTTTAAGTTAAATACAAAATTATCATTGATAATTATTAAATTTAAAATACATCAATCTTTATTTTTGAATTTTTCATGGTCATATAATATTTCTATATTCAAATATTTTTCTCAAAAACTTTATTTTGATTTTATATTAATTAACATGTGAGAAGCTAAGAAAAATAGAACAAATAATAATTTTATAAATGAAGCATTCATTTATTGTGAAGAAATTAATATTATAATGAGAAAATTGATTAGATAATACAAAAATATGAGTTGAACTAAATTCTGAAATTGTTTGATGTCCGACAAAATAATGCCCACCACTAGAAATTCTATTTCTCCAAACAAAGTTGTGGGTTTTTGGAGAAAGAAAAAAGTTGTGGGGAAATTGCAAGGATAAATTGGTAGCACTGACAACTCCAACTCCATAAATTATTGGTAACCATTCAAAACATTAGGACGACTTACTCTGAGAAATAAAAGCCAACAGCCCAACCAAATACTCAGAAAGTTCTAATTAGCTCTTATTGAGCACCGATATCAATAGTTTTGAATGACCTTAACATGGTACTTAACAATGACATGATCAACTCCATTGACCAACGTCCTGGCAATGGCAATTCCCCTCGCCAGCAGGAATATCCCAGTGCCACCCACAATCGACATCTTGCGGATGCTATGCATGATAGTATTCTGGCTAACCATGCTGAGCTCCTCTAGGAATCTCCTTTGGAGAAGGAAAAGTTCATGGCCATAATGAGGGAGTACTAGTGCATACTCGCCACGCCATACAGTGCTTGAGCTCTCCCGACCTCCTCCAACATGAGGTCGGGGCCCTTCGTCGATGGCACGTCGGCCATCCTAGGCTGGCCAAACAAGGTCGGTGACTTGGCCATGATAGGGGCCAAGGCCACCGTCACATTCGTTTTAATATTTCTATCATGAAAGTAAAAACGGAGGTTTGTCAACCTCTCTTTGTCCAACAGTGCATAGCTGGACTTCTCCGTGTCATTGGTTAATGAAGGCGACTGCCTAAAATTACTCGGCCATTGTGCTTTTGACCAGACGTTATATAGAGTTTTGGAAGGGCTTTGGATATATATTTTCCTCGAGAGTGAGACTAGTTATTGTCGAGAGAGCCATTTCTTGAGAGTTCATTTCAGGATGCTATGGAGTTTATAGCTTGATGGCTTCCGAGTAGATGCTATTTCAACAAGTAGAAAAATATATTATATTGTGAGAAATTATATTATTAGACATTTGAAATTTATAAACATATGATTTATGTTACTTTAAATTATTGATTTAACTAAACTAAAAGGAAAATAATTTGCTTTTAAAATATATTTTGTTGTACTTGGGAAAGACTCAAGAAGACTTAGGGTTTTAATTTTAAAATCTCTCAATGGAGACTCATTCACGGAGTTTAACTCCGAAAACCATAGAGTTGAGTCAACTCGGAGAGTTTTAGAATACAAAAATAGTTTTAAAATTATCGTTATTTTCTATAAAATAATAAGAGCCTTTATGTTAAATTAATCTGTTGGGTATAATAAAGGGACACTCATGTGGAGCTAGACCACAAATCTCATGGTTTTATATATTGTACTCGTGACCATACGAAATTTTTAGGTAGCACATGATATATTTGGTCAACCGGATCGAACCAAGTTTGTTAAATATTGATAATGCATTTTGTAATAAATGCTTTATTAAATATTGATTAAAATACCAGAATTTTCAACAAAATACTGGATTTACAAAATTCTCCTGCTAAAAAATCAAATATTGATTTAAATGGGATAAAATCTTAAACCATAGCAGATCTAAAGGCGGTATGTGGTATACTTAGGGTTGCCACCTTGTCGGGTATGGTGTGGGTTTTATAGGGGCCCCGAACCAACCCAATATTAAAGATCCGGACACGAAATTGAATTTGTTTATAATTATTTTTCTTTGATTTATACCCAAACCCAACGTTGGCCTGATTTAAAAAAATTGGATCCGAATTGAACCCTAGCTGATAATAAATATATTACATATATTTATATAAAAACACACAAATTTTATATATTTTACGATAATTTTTCATATTTATAACAAAATATAATATATTTAAAAAGAAATTTCATATGTATACTAAAACATATAAGAAAAATCAAAATTTGTTACAAAAAATAAATTATTTTTGGGTTTGGGTTCTTATTGGGTTGTGTCCTTTAAGATCCGAACCTAGGCCTAACACGAAATAGGTCTTAATAAAGACCTGAATTTCAAGACCCGAGTCCGATATGGTTTGACCCGAGGTATTTTTGGGTCGGGTCAGGTCGGGTACCTCGTTTACCCAAACACATTGGCAACCATAGGTATAACGGGTAGAATTGGGTAGTATGATATATTATTTAATAGGAATTCTTCATAATTAGAAGCTTGTTATTTTTTACTTATAAGAAGTATTTATATAAGTGTTTCATTTAAAAACATATAATGTATAGTTTTAAATACTGTACAGATTATTTTAGTTCAATCTCCTTGAACTCGTTTCAATCAAATTTTAAAATTATAAATTTAATAGCTAATTCATTTATAAAAGTATATTTTATCATTAGTATTTTACTAAATACCGGTTATATACTGCTATTTTCAACATAATATTGGATGTTTTCAAAATTTCAAATTTAAATACTAAGTGTGGACTAAAATGGTATAATGTCTTCAAGCGTACCAGATTTGAAGGTAGTATATGGTTCAGTGAGTACAACTAGGTGGTACAATAGATTATATAGATCGATGGCATTATGTATGATTTCCATTATTCGGGGTTACAAAAGCGTGCAAATACACAAACTTTAGCGACAACATATTCTGCTTAAGAAAACTTTGGCTTAGCAACAAGAACGAGATGCTCCTTTCTATGCATGGTAATGCCAAACTCTTGTGTCATATCCAAATCTTTAGCCCCAACCCCACTGGGCAGCTCCCAATCAAAGCTATGAAGAAGCTGGGCAAGGGCCAGCATCACAGTCCGCTCTGCGAACATGACGGCCGGGCACATCCTCCTCCCAACCCCAAATGGGATGAGCTCAAAATCTTGTCCCCGGTAATCAACAGAGCTCCCTAGATATCTCTCAGGTCTGAACTCGTCAGGATCACTATAGCAGGTTGGATCCCTCCCTATGGCCCATACATTGAAGAAGAACCTTGTTTTTGGAGGGATCTTGTACCCGTTGATCTCTACTTCAGCGGTGGATTCTCGTGGAAAAGACGGTGCAGGTGGGTGCAGTCGAAACACCTCTTTGATGACGGCCTTCAAGTAATCCATGTTGGCTATATCGGAATCTGATACCCATGTCCTTTCGCCCATCACGTTTCTTACTTCCTTTTGAGCTTTTTCGAGCACCCTTTGATTCGTTATCAGTTCTGTCATCCCCCAGTCTAGGGCAGTGAACGAAGTGTCCGTCCCGGCCACAAATATGTCCTACACTCGTGAATTCAAAGAATGAGCCTTACCCGCATCTTGTTGGTATGCCATATACACCCTCCAGTATTTTACACCTTCGCAACAAATCCGCATATACGGCACAGTTTTATAATTCTTTTTTTACTCTCAAAACTCCCTTACTCCTTTTCTCCAGTCAAACTTAGTAAATGGTTCTTTGCTAATTGATTTTGCAATTTCTTAGGGAAGCAAAAAATTCATCAAAATATATTATTTTTTATATAATTAATCCAATACTTTAAACGGGCATTTAGTTGCAATATATAATTTTATATAAAATCTGTAAAAAAAATTATAATATAGGTTTTCCTTTGTTAGAATTATAAAAAGTAACAAAGCTAATAAAATAATATTTGACAAATAATATCTTTGGACTTGTAGACTTGTGTTGAGAAAGTAGATCGAATCTTAATTTTGTGCAGAAATTATTGTTATATAGGATTGTTTTGGATCGGATTTGATTCTTTCCTAAGTTTTCATGAATGGGTTCAATTAATTTAATGAGTCACTCCTAATTCTGATTTTTGTAATTATAGATTTTTGTGGAGCTCAAACCATTGAAAAGTGAAAACTGATAAAGTAGGACAAACTTGAGTAAAGAAATCAAATAAACATACCAAGATGAGAGCCTTGATGTTATCCATGGTGAGACACATATCAGAACTTTCATTCTTCTTTTGTGACTCCAACAGTATATGAACGAAGTCTTTTGACTCAGAAGCTGCTCCGCCAGGAACAAGGTGCTCTGCGATCAACTCATCAAAGAATGCATCAAATCGTTTAAAAGTCCTCTGAAGTCTCCATTTCATCCCCGTGATGAGATTGATCCATTCCAATGATGGGAAAAAATCTCCCACAGAAAACCCTCCAATCATCACTCGCAATGTGTTCAACATGTCCTGAGAAAATGAAAATTGAGGTCAATAGAGATCAAGCCCGCACTGCAACCAATCCCACCAAGGGTGTAGCTCACTATGTTGCCCCGAAGCTTATAGTGGTTGATGACCATGGCGGACAAAGAAGGCGTCGGATTGAAGAGGCTACAATGCACAACCAAAATCCCAACATCCTTCGTCTTCACACCCGATAAAAAGTTGTGAGCTATTTTTTTTACCTCGCAAATATTTCGTTTTACTCTGTCGTCCCAAAATTAGTGGATAAAAAGTTGTTTCAAAGTTTTTTTACCTCGAGTAAAAGACGGTCAAATAAAATATGGTAAAATTGATTGATGTGACTTTATAATGAAATAATGTGGTATATATAAGGTCGTATCATTACTATTGTACTGATTTACTTTTCAAAAAATATTTATTTACTTTACCTAAAAGATATTAAATTTTAACAAATTGCTACAAAATTAAATAATCAACTTAATGGTTCTAATCTCATTTAAAAGCAAAAACTACATTTAGATTTTTTTTAAATCAAGGTATAAATTTAAATTACAACTTGTGATATTGGTTTAAAGTATTGTAGATTATTATACAAGATATCGTGCTATATACATGTGATTTTTACTATAAACAAATTTTAATTTTATAAATAAACTCCGTTAAATAATGAGTTAAATTATCATAATGTAATATCATTGATTAATATTTAGATTACTTTAAAGATTGATATTAATTGAAAAAAAATTAAACAATAATTTGATTTATAATTTTTTATTTTATTGTAAATGAAAACATTAAAGCTCCTACTTTTAATAAAGGCCATTGCTGATCCCCCTTTTATTAATTTGTACTAAAGATAAATTTTAAATTTATAGAAACTCTCGTTAAATAATAAATTAGACATAGATGGAGATTTTGACTGCTTTAAAGATAGGTCTTAATTAAAAAAGACGATAAACTATAATAATTTGTTTTATTTTTTTAATTGTATTTTGATTAATTAGGCTCATACTTTTAATTCGACACCGGTATTGAAAATAGTCAAAACGGTAAAAAAAAAATGTTGAGCTATCGTGCAATTGCACCGTTTACAATCATACCTGGAATCCATGCCTATGATAGTGATCTCCTCCTCCGGAGAAAATCCTGCCAAAAGCAGCTTTGCAGATAACATCACTCGCATAGAATCCAAGCTGCTCGCTTAGATCCACAGGTTTGGGATAGAACGACCCAATCCGCCGAGCTAAACGAGCAACCTCTTCTTGATGAACATGAGCCAAGGATCGGACCCTTCTGGAGCTAAATAGTTCCAGAGTGCAGAGTTTTCTAACTCCTCTCCAGTAGGGGCCGTATGGAGCAAACGCAACATCAGTGCAGTTGTACACGAGGTTTTTTGCAGTGTAGATTTGAGGTCGGCTGGAGAGAGCAAGATCATGGGCATTGATAAGTCGTTTTGCTAGCCCCGCCGAGGAGATGACGACGGTGGGAACCTGGCCGAGCCGCAGGTGGATGATAGGGCCATATTTTTTAGCAAGGCAATAGAGGGAAAGGTGGGCATGATGGCTGCTTATTTGGTGGAGGTTGCCGATAATCGGCAGACCCGGCGGCCCCGGTGGGAGTAACGAGTTCTTGTGGTGTTTGGTGAGTACCTTCCATATTACTAGTGTTAGCAGAAAAGAAGGAATGAGGAAGAAGTAGAGGTCCATAGCCATGAACCTGCTATGGTTTGCTCACATAGAAGATTTGGAAGGTGATTTATAGCAGTCACTACAGAAAACAATACATTATCGACGACAAATTCGTCATATAAAAGTCAGTACGCGAAAATTTTGTAGAGTTGTGTCTCACTTCTCTTATCATTAACTAATCAAACTATTATGTGTCATGGCTCTATGGTTGTCTTCTCCTTATCATTCAATGAATCAAACCACCTGGTAAGGAAGTTTTTGGTCTGTTGAACGTCATCTGGTGTAGAAAAGGCTACACATGGAAGCTGCTTTGCATGAAAGTTTCTCATTTGTCTATTTCTTGGATTGGTCAGTGGAATAATATTCTACGTCAATCAGAAAGAAGATTATATGAAGATAAAGCCGAAGCAGATGTATGGATGCCAAGATATTGATGGTTCCACGTTTCAATGCTTTGGTTTTTCTTGTTCTCCAAATAAGAGCTTGACTTGTCAAAAAGGTTTTCGGAGGTCCGATATGTAAAATTCTCACCGCTTCTTTTGATTTTTTTCTTCTACCTAGCAATCGTCGTCTGCAAGCGATTTTAGGTACACCCTTTAGCCATAGCTTTAAGACATCATGTGACGAGGCACCCACTGTTCAAACTATTGTATGCAGAATTTCAAACTAACAACATAGTTGTTAAAAAAAAACTAATAATATATTTTAGTATTTTTATGAAGAGTTTCTCCCTTCATATAAGGACTAAATGTAATTGCTTAGTCGAAAATCATTCTTTTATAACAAGACACATCACCTTTATCAAAAAAATAAATACAGCTTTTGAAAGTAGATGATTCTAATTATTATAACCTGGTAGTTCAATAATAATTGAATGGTTAATTAATTTGTTGTTACTAAGATTGAATGTTCAATGCTTGAAGAAAATAAAAAGATTGATAGTTGAATGACAATGTAAGGGTCTGTATGAAGAGTGAAAAAATAAAAAAGTGGATGTGAGAAGGAAAAAGAGAAGAAAACTTATACATCATTATTGTCATTCTCTCATTTTCTTATACAAAGCCTTATTTCTACAAGATACTTAAACTAGCTAATTGTGTGAAAGACTTATGAGATTTTCTTAGCTAGAAGGTTTAAGTTATGTAATTAGTGAGATGGTTAGAGGAGTTGGGGTACATTAATGCAAAAGAGTGGAAGGGTCTCAAAATCTGCTCTTCCTAGTAAAAAGGGAACTCAATAGTAACCTGTGATTAAAAGTAGCCAATTTAATCAATCAATATACAATAAAAATAAATTAATCAATATGCAATAAAAATAAAAAATAATAAGAATGCATTCTATTGCAAAGGAACAAGGGTATGCAATAAAAATAAAAAATAATAAGAATACCTTCCACTGCGAAGGGACACGGGTTTAAACCTAGCTAACCTCAATTTTTAATTTTTTATAAAACAAATAATAAAAATATCTCCCACTAAGGAGGGTCATGGATTCGGACCTAACTAACATTAATTTCTAACTTTTTACTAACAAAATTCAGTCTAATTGCTTGAAAAAATACAATAAAAATCAAATTATTATAATTTATCTTCTCGTTCATTTTTAATTTATACTTCAATTCAATTAGACTTTATATTGATGATTTTAAATTATTATAGTCTATTTAATTACTTAATGAGAGTTTACTTATAAAAATAAAATTTATATGTAGTACAACTCACGTATGGCATAAGTTCTTGCCTACTTTATATATAGTTCTTTGGATTCTTATGTTGAATCGAGGCTCCTTAGTTGAGGTTGCCTAGTTGGTGACTACACAGACCTTTAAGTTCCATGATGCTCTAACACCACTTTATCAAGTGCATTCTCATGTAAATAAGTCAACCAGGTGTCAATTTGTTTTAAAGCCCTCAAAGTTATAAACATTATCATTTGTTCTTGTTACCAAGCATACATCTATGAAGCCTTCCACCCTTTCAACCACATATGGTATCACACCACCAACAAGATTTAGGCATTAGGCTCATTATTTTTTACAGAGAGATAATCCTAGAGTTAGTAACAAGAGAAAATGCATGTAATCTTACTAATAAGTATCCTGACCATTATAATTTAAATAAGTCACTGACCTCTTATTCAACTGATGCGAGATAAGCTCAAAAAGACTTTGCTCCTTCTGTACGTTTAGTAACTTATTTTGCCTAATAGTTTATGTTCTTCTGCTTTTTTGAAGGAAAAAAGTGGCAGCCTATTTGCACCGGAAAAAAAAAGAGTTCAAAGTTCATTTTGGTATGCTAACATTTACATCCCTCGAGGCCTGACCCTGTAGAGGCTTTCTGCTGCTCAATCCTTGTTGGACAAGAAAACATAACAAAACAGAGTCTGAGAAGTTGGATTAGATTCCATGTAGCACTCTGTCCCTCCACGACAGGAAGAAATTTCCACAACAGAAGGAAATACCCTTTGGAGAATGAGAAGTCCTATAGGTATCAGTCTACCAAGAGGGAATCCTTTCTATGCACCACCGAAATTTCCCCCCATTTTCTCCGAGTTGAATTTGACCAGTCTCGAGACAATAAATTTTGACCAGGAGACAATAAATTTAAAGTGGACAAAAGTTAAAAAAAAAATATTAATGTGCACAACATTTCCTCTACCAAAGCATTAGATCCTCCTTAAGACAACAAAGTGTTATTACACTCTGATCGAAAATGTATCAGAATCCATCTACTTAGGGGAGAATTTACTATATTTTATCATAATTTAATTAATTATTCACATTTACAAAATAAAAAAAGAGCTCTCGAAAACATAATTGAAGACTAATTACTATATTAATGTTAGATGTAATCACATTATTGAAGACTAATTACCTTAATTCAAGTATTTAA
The DNA here is from genome assembly GCA_032619315.1 of Piper longum. Classification (NCBI taxonomy): domain Eukaryota; kingdom Viridiplantae; phylum Streptophyta; class Magnoliopsida; order Piperales; family Piperaceae; genus Piper; species Piper longum. Next base: position 14,287 of record JAVDBV010077846.1, read on the forward strand.
TGATATTTTAAATGAGTTTTTGGAATGTGCAATTTATGTGATTGTTAATTGATTTTATTGATAATATATACATTGGTTATCTTTATGTATGTTTCATTTTTTTATTATTTACATAACAGAAAATTTTATTAGAATTTAATTTCTTATAATTATCAACCAAGATAAATAAAAATTATAAATGTAAATAAAAATTACTTTATTAATTGACTTTCTCCAACGTCTGCAAAGCATTCTCCACGGTTGTCGTAGGTCTATATAGATTGTTCAATTTGAGTGTGTATTATTCTCCATGGTCAAAAAGCGTATTTTTTTATTTCTAACATTTGACACAATTGACCACCTTGGATTAAAAGAAATGTATTCAAACTAAAATTTATTTGCCCACGGTGAAACCATAATAAAAAATTATACACCACAGGTATAAAACCACAATATAAAATTATAATTTTGTCCTCGATTGGAAAAACCATGGACTTTACACAGGTAATAGCCCACATTTAAAATAATGTAATGTGGAAGATACAATCCGCCATGGAAGTGTAGTCCCTGCTATAAAAGCTAAGGCTTTAGTCATGGATAATAAATCCATGGCTTTTTTCAGAAGGAGAAGGTGTTTTTTACTATAGATAATAGGGTATTTTTTTGTAGTATCACTTTTGATTACAGTCCACACATATGCACAAATCAGTTTTCCTTCAAATTTACTACTACTTTGTCATAGATATCAACTTATTTCCATTATTTTATAACATATTGACCAACTTACTACCAGTTTTTCCCCCTTCTTACTGTTTGTTCTCCTACAGGTCATCTTGCACATAATGGTCTCTTGTTTTAGTTTTATTTCTACCAATTATCTGTTTGTGTTGCAAGATCTAACAGTCAGATCTAGTTTTTATTTCTAATATTTCCTTTAATCAGTGCTCTTAGCAATATGATAGGCTTCGGTGTTGTAAGTATCTTAAGTGAAAAGTCTCATAATATATATGCCACAAGTTTATTGCAACGGTTCAGCCATGTCAAGATTAAAAATATTCAAACAAATAGTGTACACACGGCCCATGGATCATGCGGCCACTCATGGTGGCCGCCTAGATGGGAGCCAAGGCAACACAACATGAGGTTGCTTGAGGAAGGACGGCTACGTGCATGCTGACGGCAACCTCGACACCCTGCCTCCGCCATGCACCCCTACTGTTACACCCCAATTCAGCTTGCAGAAAGGACTGAAGCTTAATGTTCTAATTCAGAAAATTATTTGTTGGACTACAAGCGTACAAATATTACGGAAGTTGATCTCAAACCTCAAGGAGGCCTAAGACAGAAACTTTATGAGATTTTCATACAATGCATACTGATTATGCTATCATAGGAAGCCTCTTGCACTTAAGGCTCCTAATATGAGCACTCCAAGTAATATGGGTACTCCAAGTCACAGGAGTGGCGCACCTCCCTAACAACTAAAAGGGTAAATTTATAGATACAATAATTACTTTGAACTACATGAAGGCACTTTGAACTACATGAAGGCAACATCCTCAATGTAACTAAGCGGTTGAGCTTTCATAATGCGGATACATGATCTGATTCTTATACAAGTTTCAGCCTTTAAGTTAGACAAATTATTATTAGATGATGTTATTCTTGATGTAAGATAAACACTAGTCGTGGTTACTTGTTTCACATACCCAGCAAATAGAAATTAAATACACACAGTATCATCCCGTGCTAGGGCATCATTGCGTGATGGGGAATTATGGCATGCTAGGGCATCATCGCGTGCCAAAGTATCATACACTGACACTCGGCCTTCACATGGACCTTTCAAACGGTATGAATCGTAAGCTCCTCTAGTCCATGTTCTTATATTACACACATACACAACTGCATCCAAATACGTTTTACGTACCTTGCTCCATGTCATGTTTAGAACTTTAAAGCTTATGTACCTTCTAGACAACCAATAGAGTGCCCCAAAATGAACACCCTGCATGACAATAATAAAATAAACCAACGTCACACATCATACACAACATGTCCATCAGAACATACAGGATTTAGGGCACCCGTCCACAGCATAATAGATACATCAAGCAACCCATAGCTCCCAAATTAGATAAGTTTAAAAGTCCCTAAATACATAAGTCGTATAACCCAATTTATAGATCCGGTATAATATTTAGCACACTACATACACATGGTACCATCCCTCACCATGAGCCTATCGATTCGTCCACGTTCGTCTGTGACATATATGAGTACACATCTACATATATATAAGAAAAACCATCAGTAATCAAACAAGTTTGATTATCGGTTCGAAAATAACTACTGATAAAACAATACTCGTGAATAAGTATCCTAATACTCACGAGAAATCATAAAACTTCCAAAATACATCACAATGTAGTTAGCTTAGGTTGACACACACTAATATCATAAAACTGTCAGATTTAATCAATGACTTCATACTTACCTACATACTTACCTACACTTACGCCCTCACATCTACCATATATCGCTTGTGATACTCAAGTGGCTCAGAATAATGACAGTGCATCGATTTTAAAAAACGCGTTGCATTCACAGTACCCTATTACATTGCACTACTTTAGGGTGAAAATGAGTATTAGTGCAATTTATACATACTCATATCGCTCCCTCTTATATTTGTGAAATCCATAAAATTTTATGTATATTTATATTTTAGGTTTAAGTAGGGCTTATATCATAAGTTTTCTAGATCTTCCAGTTTGAAAACCATCAATGGATCTCATCCTTATAGCTTTGTTAAAATGCGGAAAAATTCAACTAAATGACTCGCCATTTGAGGGATCTGATAAAACACCGCTGACACCGTTCTACGTCTAAAACTCACTCAAATCCTTGCTCATAGAGCCAAGTAGAGATGAAGCAGAAGAGTCCTATAGGCCTTGATCGGAGTGCATTAGAACGTAAAACAAAGCAATGCCTACACACACGCATGACTCAAAAAAAACTTACTTTAATTATCTTACTTAGTGCAATGTTAAATTTCATTAGATAACTTTTTTTATGGTTTGGTGTTGCAAGTACCATTAGTAAAAAGGCTCATACCTAGAATTTTGTCAAATAGACTTAACCGGATAATATTTGGATGGTTTGAAAAGTGGCAAAATAGAGTCAAATTTGGACTAGTGGGCCCTTACACATTAAGGGATTCGCGTAAAAATTACTAAGTGCTAGTCTATGGGTCAACATGGTAAACAAGGCTCTCTAAGGTTAAGCTAAGGTACTGGAACAATATTTTAGAGTCGTGCATCAATTTTATATAGTATTGTTCATGATTTTGGAGACTTCAAATGGGCCTGGGTAAGTAGGTAGTGCTATCCAACACCTTGAGATTGAATCCATTATGATTTGAAGTCCAAAATCTAAGTAATTGGGTCTACGGGAACTAGGAAATTGGAGGTATTGGCCAAGTCATTACTTGAGCTGGGTAGACGTATTGCACTTGGAAAAATTCTAACGCAACATCTACTAAGACAAATGCTTCCAAATTTTAATATGGTGTTATAGGGAAACAACATAAAGTTTCGGAGGGGAGGAGGTCTTACCTCCAACAAACCAAGGAGAGATCTCTTGGGGCTTTTCACCCCAAGCCTACAACCCTAGGCCTTGGCTAGGCTTGGAGAGCTAGAAGGGAGCTGGAAGAGGCTAGGAAAAGAAGAGGAGTGACCAAGGACAGGGAGAAAGATTGGAGATGCTGTATTAGTTGTTGTTGCTGATACTAAACAATTTTAATTTAAAATCTAAACTTTCTCATCTTCTAAAGCTTGAAAAGTTCCACAAAAGATTCAAGTTGATACCATGAGCAAGGCTCAAGCTTGAAAGTTATGGTACCCTCTCCATTATAGTACAAATCCTCAAGAATCCTATTTGGACAATCCAAGGACTCCCCCTCGATAAGAAGTTCCTCTATTGATCTACAAATTCAAGGACAAAGGGTAAGCTCCAAGGTTGATGATGAAGATAAAGATAATTCAAGCACAAATCACTCTTTAACACTTCTAAAATAATTTAAACAGGCTTTCAAGTGATTAGGCGCACTCTATTTCGTAGTTAGGGATAAAAACAAGTCATTTAGATAAAGAAAAAAAGAAGTAATGCAACCATGACAAAGTAATGATGCCATCTATGGGCACTGACTATGACAATGCTTGCCTTCAATGTGGTCATTGGTGCATTATAAATTTCAAAATAATAACTTGCAATGCTTAATACAAAGCATATCACAACTCATTGTAGGGACCCTTAAGTCAGAGGAAATGTCGATCAATTTTAGAAGCCTGTATAAACGTGTGATGCCCCAAGCACTGCTTTGGACGGGGCATTAGAAGCTTCCTGCAAACTTTTTGAACATGATATTTTTTGTTGTTCAAGTGACTAGCTATCTTCATTTTAAAAAATTTATCGAAAGGACTCATGTGAAACTAATTAGATAAGTTGTCAATTACTCGAACTAACCAAAAAATAGGGTTTGACATACTTTCCTTCGACATTTAAATAATCTCTTGGACTAGAACATTTACTTTTTTATGAATTAATTAGAATGACTAACTTATTTAGATTGTCAATCATTTATTTGTCATGTATGAGAATCACATTCTATCATTGGCATTTTGCATTATTTTTAGACTTACCTCTTGTGTAGGTGTATGACAATAAAGATGCATGGACATGAGTTTGAAGGTTTGAAATATGAAGATCAACAAGGTAAGCTCAAAGGAATACTTTATGAGGACTAGCGCCACCAATTTAGAGAGTTCACAATATATGAGACATGTCATTAAAAAAAAAAGGAGAATATTGAAACTTATTTTGAAGTGACAACAATTTTAAAACTCTCCAAGTTTAAGCTTTGAAGACCAAGCAACTAAATAAAGACTTCAAGATTGAAGAAATATTTGAAGTGTTGACGTAGTGAAGACTTAGGTTACGCTTCGATCAGAACTTTGGCAATAGAAGACATGAGGTGTAACACCCCGATTTCAGTTCACTTAAGAACCGAATCAGAAATGTTACGATCGAGTCGAGACATGTTTAATATTATTAGTCAGTGAGACTCGATCCATAAAATAGATCGAAATAACCCTCTTGGTGTCATGAGAATGGAAGACATTGTTAAATAAAAATCACAATACATCAAATATAAATAAATGCAAAGAATTAAATCTTATGTTGAGCTCAAGTGTGTAGCATTTATCTGTCCTTCCGCCGAAGTCGATACAGGATTTACGAGACCTACATATATTATAAGAAAACAGTCAGTAACGAATGTTACTGGTCCGAAAA
>JAVDBV010077909.1:0-19838 GCA_032619315.1 Piper longum
TATAAGAAACTACACTCATAGATAATTAGATAAATAATAAACACATAATCATGTACATAAATAATACACTAATGACAAAATAATAATATAATTATACTATATACGTACACAGGTAAACATGAGTAATAATCATGTATACTGGTGTTAGTAAGCAAATAAATAATCAAATAATTATGAATTAATTAAATAATAATTTTAAAAAAATAATAAATAAATAGTTAATATTCATTAATCACAAATAATAATAATATTAGTCATACAACACAAGAATACATAATTAATTACAAATAAATAATAACATACACATAACAAATAAATAAATAAATAAGTTAATTAATTAATAATTAAATAAATAAATAAAATTTAGTGACCATAACAAGACTGATATTCATAAGTAAATATAATGTTAATAATAACAAATAATCATATAAACATTTATCATATATGATAAACATATAAATATAAAAAAATAAATAATAATGAATAAATAATTAATTAAAATAACATTTAAAGAAAAATTATCATAACATCTAATTATGCTAAATCATGTGAATATGCATGTAAAATAATATAGAAGTTCTCGAATTACCGAAAACGGCCCAAAAACGGACGAAAACGGTCCAAAAATGAGCTGAACCAGACCGAACCAAGTTGAACCAGACCGAATGAAGCTGAACCAGACCAACCCGAATGGCCTGAACCAACCCGGGCTGGAAAATGGGTTGGGTCAGCTGGGAGGGTCGCGGACTCGGTCGCGGACTATCGGACTCGGTCGTGCGCTGGCGAACTCGGGCATGACCAGGCAGACGCGAACCGGGTAAACGGGACGGGCGGAGGCGGCGGTGCCCGTCGCCGGAGAACGCCGACGGCGGAGCGGCTGGGGTGACCGCTGGTTGGGATCGATAGAGGAGATGACGGGGAAGGTGATGGTGGTGACGGTCGGAGGAGTCCGGCCACTGGATGGCCGGAAAACGGCCGGAAAGGCGCGGTGTCGCCGCCGTGTGCGGCGACGTTGCCGGCGGCGATCGCGGCCGTGATGGTCGTCGTGGGTTGCCTGAAAATGTAGATCTTGGTGAGGGTCGCCGGCTCCGGAAAATAGCTCGAAAGGGTGGCGGCGGCGTTGGAAAACCGACCCCAAAAAGATGGTCTTCGACGGCGACTGCGGCGGCGACGGTGGCAATCATGGGTACGACTCGAAAGCCGGCCGTGAGGTGGTCACGGTCGTACCAATGGTGTGACCGGAGGCGGGTTGGGGTGTCGCCGGCGGCGAGTCGAAGTGGCGGCGGCGTAATAGTAAAAATTTCAAAATCATGTAAATTGATGGAAACCAATGCGTGAAGATAAAGCTGAATGGGCGGCTGAGATCTCGCCATGTGGCATGATCTGGTCATCCAACAACTCGTGACCTAGTGGGACTTACCTATGGGTACACGCACTATAGTTATGGTGGTAAGTTCGGATCGATTCCGTCCGAACTCGTAACTGACTCGAGTTCTGAAATCGACTCTATAGGTAGGAATCGAGGTAAGAAGGGTAAATGAGCCTCGAAACCCTAAACGAAATCAAGATGGGCCCGTAAGGGCACAATCGAGTGATCTAAAATTCATATGACGCATGCAAATGAAATACCCAGAAAAAAAAATCCCAATGGATACTAAACGCTATAACGGCCTAAATCTAGGCCTAAAATCTTGTCTAACACATACAAACAACTCCGTATACCTGAGTATACACTGATAACTCGTGATCTTACAATCTACATGTCTGGCATAATCAGCCAATATAACATGCTCATATTGCCATCTTGGCGTATAATCATAATCTAAAACTAGTTTGGCCCGATCTCACTCGAACCAACTCGATACTAACCCAAATAGGGAAAACTTAAATCGGGTAAAACCCTAACCCAAAAATGGGGTTTTATAGTGCTAGTACTCCTTCAAACCATGATGTAGTGCGGGTGTATGATGGTACTGCATAATGCAGCGCATTTCCGGAATATGTGGCACTAACTTAATTGTTCTTTTTGCCATTTGAATATAGTGGCGGGTGATATGGAAGGTGTGAGGGCGTAAACGCTGTATGTATGTATGATTATGATTATGAGCCGTGCATGCGAGCCAGCATCTGTTAAGTATGTTTGCTTGTTGCCCGGTGTAAGGCATTCTTGAAGTTTCATATGTTTTCGTGGGTAATGGAATACCAATTTGCCAGATTGTATTAGTTATTTTTCGAACCAGTAACATTCGTTACTGACGGTTTTCTTATAATATATGTCGGTCTCACAAATCCTGTATCGACTTCGGCGGAAGGATAGATAGATGCTACACACACTTGAGCTCAACTTAAGATTTTCTTTCTTTCATTTATTTATATTTAAGGTATTTTGATGTTTATTTGACAATGCCTTCCATTCTCATGACACCAAGAAGGTTGTTTCGATCTAGTTGATCGATCGAGTCGTAGCGACCGACAGCTTTAAACATGACTCGACTCGATCGTAGCATTTTTGATATAGTTCTTAAGTGAACCGAAATCGGGGTGTTATTTATATATATATATATATATATATATAGTCTAAGTGGGAGATTGTTGGATGTTAGACATAAATATATACATGAATCAAGGATTATATCATATACTATTATTTAAGGTTGGTCTAAATTAAATTGATATACTAAAGTTCAGGTTTATGGGGCATAAATTAAGGTATAGAAATCAATTTGTGAATACTATAAATAAAGGTGTGAAATTCAATATATAGATACTATTTTCATAATTTATCTTTTGTGATGAGTGAAATTGAAATTAAGAAACTAAGGTTATCAATAAGGAGGTTATGATCCCTGAATTCATGAGTAGTTTTTGTTCTCGTATCCCATTGTCCAGAAATCAAGTTTTGAAAACTATTCTAGATTTAGAAGATCAAAACGTAAGGTGGTAAAGAATTAATTTTTTTTATGGATTTAGTTATGTTTCCGGTATTTAATTTAATTCATTTGATAATTTGATATGAAGATAATGGAATTTTGTTATTAAGATTAAATTATAAAGATCTAACATAGCCAACCTACTAACGGTTAATTTATACATTTTTACATTAGGCTTGATTCCACTTCAAGTAACCTCTTAAAACGTCCTAACAAATTATCAGCGTCGCGTCAAAATGACAAGAACTGAAAACACAAATTTAAAATGGGTATTTTGCTCCTGATCTTAGACATAGGGAGGCGAATATTTTTTTTTCCTAGGCGGATTTAATATATATCTTTTTTATCTTCGCTTTCATTCTTTACTCGTAAAAAATCTCTTATTTTTTTTATTCTTCGTTTACTCGCTCAAAATTATCTGAAATCTCTCCTATTATTTTTATTCTTCTTTTTATCGTATATTCACCAAAAACTCAATATTAATCAATATTTATATTTAATTGTTTAAAACACATGTGTTTAATTAATTAAATATTTAAAATACATTTTTTATCTAATTAAATTTAATATTTAAAATTTAATTTTAAAAAATTCTTCCTATGGATTTTTCTTTTCATAATTTCAAATTGATTTCAACGAGTAAAATACTTTTAAATATATTTAGAAAAAATAATGTTTAAAATTAAATATTTACTTACATATATATTTCAAGTACCTTTATGTTTCTTCATATATTATTAACTAAATTAAAATATTTTTTCATATTGAACAAAATATTTATGTATAATTTTCGTAATTAAAAATTAAAGGCTACTTGGAAGCCTGAATCTTTTTTATTCGGGATAATTTACATAGTATATTAAATATAAATATTTAGTTTTGACCTTGAGAAGATATTTGTGAGGAATTTTCAACTAAGAATTTGTAGATGTTTTTTACTAAGTTTCAAATTGTAAAATTGTTATATATTTATATTTCAATTTTAATTAAAAAGAAATTTTTTATATTGTTTATTATTATTTATATTCATTTTTATTTTTTAATAAAATTTTATGAAATTTGTCGGACATGGCTAGCACAAGCTAGTATTATATATTTATAGAGAATGAATTATTTAACCCATGTGGTATTGATAGGGCAACAATAAGTGCATTAGGGGTGTAAATAAGTGTGATTTGTCAAAACATCACTCCCGTTGCTGGGTGATGGTTGCGATTCTTTTTTACCTTATGTAAGCTGCATCATTCGAATGTGCCATAGTTGGAGAGCTTCATCAGCCACCAATGCTACGCATTTACTCAGCATCGTAATATTTCGTGAAATAACATTAGATTTAGTAGGTGCAAAGTGTACTTACACATTATTAAAGATAAGTTGTATTTTTAAGCAAAAACCACTTATCTCCTAGATTGAGTTGTTATCCCTTAGTCCTGTCCTATGTACTAAGTCAACTCGTTTATTAGCCCCCCTCATATTAAAAAAACACACTTAACTGTCTTTAAAACTAATCCTGTCAGAAAAATAGTGTTATAGTGTAATGTGATGACGTGATGTTCAGAGGCAAGATTGTTTGCCCCCATGGATTGCGTCTTTTAATCTGAATTTGAAGGTTTGGTGGGACCAATGTACCCTTGCCGCTTAAAGAAATAGTACGATAAAAATAAAATGTCAGTTATACAAAATAACACGTAGGAAATTTTACGTGATTCCTTAGGATTCAGTTTGAATCCCTAAGTCAATCCACAATGAGAATAGTACTTACAATCTACTAATTTTCAATTCCTTCAGAAATTATAAATCTTAGTGAAATTTTTGCTACTTAAACATTTTGACCTTATACATAGCCTGTCCTTTGCAATGCTTTGATAAGAATTCAACTTCTTCGCTATGACCAAAATAAGAAAAATCCATCAGACACCAAGTTATACACAAATCAGAGCACAGGGAAGTAATGACATTTGGGTTGGTTCAGAACGACTCAAATTTAGGTTGGTTTAGCCTCTGAATCAGACTTACGGATAGGCAAATTGATGTGTACATGGTCAAGCCAAGCAAGCTAATCGGTCAGTTCGTGGGTAAATGTGTAAGAAGACCCATTTATTATTTTCTCCTTCCCCGTCCACTTCTTCTTCTTCATGACACTGCCAGCGTAGGGACTCCTGTCATTCACGAGCTCCTTGGCAAGGTGAACACTAAGATCCAGGATGGCGGCAGTGCAGCAATGAGTACTTTGGACGCTGAAATGACCAGTGTAGCATTCTGTCGGTAATACTCCCAAACTGTGCAAGGCAGCAAGGTGATGAATAACAACAAGGTTGCAATGGCAACATTGCTCCACGCAACCACAAGAATTTCAGCAATAGAGGACTCTACTTTCTCCCTTCTTCGATGGGCCTCTTCTTGAATTTTTCCAATGACAGCAGTGACGAACTCCGATGGGACTCAACTTGGGTTTGTAGATTTCTTCACCAGTATTCACTTTGGACACCACGGCAGCGCCAGGAACGACTGGTGTTGGACGAAAAATGGCCACAAAATCCTCCTTTGCTACTGCTTTCCCCTGCTTTCTCCATTCTCCGGTGGGCCTCTTCTAGGCAAAATTCCAGTGACGGCAGGAGTCTTTGGTGGCAATTCTGGGTGGTGTTGTATCGGGGGCTCTCCGAGCTCTAAGCCAATGGTCTTGAATGACGCCGGAGATGTTGCTCCGACGAGGGGGATCTTCCCTTTCTCCCTGGACAATGCTCCATGACAGAGTGACGGCAGGATGGCAGCAGCTGATCGTTAGTGAACAGCTAGACAACTGGACTACTACAATGGCATTTCACCCTCATTCCAGCGGCAACAAACAAGAGGGGCAGATGTCCACTTTCCTGGTTCAATCTCTAGCCTCTGCACTTCCTCGCAATGGTGACTGCAATTTGATAGTTAAGTCTAGGCTGGAGAGGTGCCGATTCAGGGGCGCTCCTTCACATGGACCAGGCTCTAATCTCTCGACAATCTACATGTCCATCCTTAGGCGCCAGCAACACTTCGTGGTAGACACCGTTAAAGCAGGGGCGTGACGACCTAGGCATATAAGCTTCTTCCTTCTTCCAATGAATCCCTTATCTTTTGCAGCATACACGAGCCCCTGCAAAAATAAAAACAAAAACCCCCTTTGGATTAAATCTGTTGCAACTAGGTGGTAAGGGTGGCCTTTGGCGAGTCTAGACCGAACTAGAGTGGTATGGAAGGACACAAACAGTGGCTGTGCAGTAAAACTCTAAGGCTCTAGTGAGACTTCAAGTAGCACTCTGCGAAGACGTGATTGGCAGCTTTCTCCTTCGTTCATGGCAGCAGCATCTTCTTCACAAGGGAGACGAGGGAGATGAAGCCTCATTCATTCTTTTTCTTCTTTGCAACAATAAACACAAGCCCTTTTCTGAAAATTTTCTCCCCACCCCCTGTCACGAAACTCATCTTGGACTAAATTTTTCGTTCCCAACTAGACTTGTGCGGTGTATTTCTTCCACAGAAACACTCAGTCTTCCCCTTATTACACAATATAGGATCAACTCCCCAGAAGCATATTACCAAACACCACACCTTGTGTTCGGCCAGAATTCCAGAATATCGAGATTACCGATCACAATACAGGCAATTCCTCCCCCCGATATCGCTGCACCACTCAGCTCTTCGCTCGATCACGCGTGCTCGATCAACACAAGCACTGATACATTATTCTTGGTCACCGGCACTCTTTTCCGATAAGCTGTTCCAAGAATCAAGCACCACCACCCGATCACCCCAAATACTGATATGCATATTTGGCTTGTGCCGTCTACCCTTGCTCGACTCGGTAATCAATTCCCACAACTATTACCTTGCAAACTTCAACCACGACCTGGTATTGAAGCTCCCTCCCTAAAACGTCAACCAACAAGCAAAACATAGATATGGGAAACCCCCTCCCAACCTTATATTATCACACGAACATAAGGATTACAAGCACTCTACTCTCCCCTTCAAGTACTTGCTCGCCCTAGTGGACAGCCCCCACCGGCCTTGCCCCAATGCTACCCCGCTCACAAAGGGACTCAATTACATGATTACTATCACACAAGCAACCCTCACAACGCCAAGTCATAGCTTGACCTGTTTACATGAAATTCTATTGAACAAGACAAAGCATGCAGGCTGCACACCACAATGTGACCTTGATTCCGGCAGACCACCAATGAAGTTCTAGTCCTTTCCCAAAAAGCACCGACTGTGGCAACTCCACGAGCCTCCTTCTCTCTCGGCTATCTCTCCAAGAGACCTCACATTGCTCTCCCGATGAGTCCTCCCTCTCTTAGACTCTGCTATTGTTCTCCTTCTCCATTGTCTTCAATTCCATGTATTTATCCTCAACTCCAAATAAACAAGATCTTGCCAGAATCTTTATCTCCAAAACATCCTGCAAAATTTCTACCACATCATCCCTAACCTGGCTCCATCACGTCCAGGTTCTTCCACACGACTTTGATGTTTATCTCCAAGAGTTCCTTGCAACAACCTGATCCTTATCGGCTATAGGATATCATGATCTTTATCCCCAAGATATGATCCGTCCTTATTGCCAAGAATCTCCACAAATCCTTCATCTGCACCATTGGTCCCCAAGTCTCACCCCCATGGTTTGACCCTAGCCAGCCTTGACCAACCAGATCAACCCCCTCCGTGCTTCAACAATTTCTGACCCAAACGCCGGAATTCGAGTGTCACTCCAAATACTGCCACTCGCTACCGCTGGAATCCTGTGCCGCTCTAAACACCTCCTTGCCACTAGCGTTGGAACTACGTACCGCTCCAAATAGTGACTATTTGGCCTGGTACGCCCATGCGCACATGCACCAGCATCCATGTACCGCTATGCCCACTACTCACCCATGCCGACACCCAGTGCCGCTATTTGGATTGGCACTACAGTCCTGCATGGCATGTTGCGCGGCACATCACGCTCCACTGCTTGGTAGGCTGATTGGCAGAATGCTCGGTACGCTGGTTGCTCGTCAACCTCACCTTGCCGACGCATATACCACCATGCTCGTAGCACCCAACCATGATGCTCGCCATCAGCACCTGACTAGCGCCATCTCACGAACCAGCACCATTCGGAGGTTACTTGGTCTCAAACACAGCCACATACTCAGTACTCCATTTCCCGCTACATGTGCGGCAACTTGCAACATGATTTGTGTACTTGCAACTGTAACACAGATTAGCCTCGGTATGTTGTTTCCATCACTCAGATAGCCACCCCTACCCCTCATGTATGTGGGACTACTTAGAACAACTACCCAAACCCTAGTACCCACTGAAGGCTGAGTACTCCAAGGCTGGTACATCCTCCTCCCCCACCGATGAGAGCTGATGCCCTCATCGGAAGAAAAACATGTCCCCCTCTTCATAAACAAGTCAAACGTAATTCTCCCCTTCGATACGCCCTGACAAACAACTCCATCCTTACCTTATGCACCACAAACATACCCCACCATTGTTCCAGCTCCTCCATTGCATCATCCTCGATCTAACATGCCAAAGACCTCGCATGTATGCCTACACACTCCAATCGGCAATATGCTCCAGCCTCTAAGTTCCGAATCCTCTTCGCCCAACTCAAACAAACAACTCCCTATGATTCCAAGAATTGCCGACTCCAAGCATCTTCAAGACTTTGCAATGTAGCTAGAAGTAAATCAAGTGTCTTAACCCTTTTTTTCCTCCTCCATGTAAAGCACTGTTGGTAATAAGCCCAACACGAACTCACCTCATCTAGTTGTTGTCTCTCTAGATTAGTGGGGATAGAGAAGTCTAGTTTGCCTCCCTGTAAGCCAAATACGGCAAGTAAAACCCTAACTCCGAATTCAACACTTACTCCATCAGCCCGTCTTCTGAAGTGTCTGACCCTCCTATGAAGAATTAGATCTTTAGTAGCTCCGGACAACCATGGTTATGGATTCCCCATTAAGCCTACAAACTTGCATATCATGTTCATCCCCATAATGAACATTTTCTCCAACACAAGGAAAAAGCTGATCTCTTGTTGACGCCTCATCTCCATCTGGTGGTACTCCCAATATAAAGACTCTCCCGGTGTCTCATCATCAATAAATATCTTCAACTCATGGTAGTTAGTCCCCATTATTCTACTTCAAATCCATGGAAGGATTCCCAACCGAATGTACCCTACCTTCTACAGCAACTCACCCTTGCAATCCCTGAAGTAATTCCTCAAGTAGCTGGCAAACTCCAAGAAATCTCCTACTCGGATTACGGTGCTAAACTCCGGCAAATCCACATCTTGTTGGAATATAGACTCCCACACATGTACCTCGCCAACATTTCGGCCAACGAACTACACTACTCCAAGCTGATCCTCCTCTCTGGGACTACGCAGCTTAGAAAGTCCTCTTGGTATCCTCCCTGACACCCGGGCTGGGGCTGGGGCAATCACTACCAAGTTCTCGCAGCCTTTACCTGGATGTTTGGAAGAAAACACTCCTGCTAGGGTTTCCAGCACCATACCTGGAAACTGCTCTAATTGGTCCCTCATATTACATACCATTCCTGCAAGATGAGTAGACCTCCCCTCCTCACTGACCTTGACCACCTGCAACGCTGCAAGCTGCACCTCACCAGTCCTTGAATCCTCTACTCTAGTAGGTTTGCTATGTCGCCGCATGAAGCATCCATTGCCCGGGGACATCAGCATCACTCCCCATAAGTGTGGCAGCACTCATACACAAGTTGACACAAATAAATTGTTTCCCAGAATTACCTTGTGATCATCCATTTCAAAGATCATGCAGTCAACTCGGCCCCTGAATTCCCCCAAGCAAATCTGGACTTCCTTAGCCACATCTTGAACTTATTTCACCGACAAATTCACAGCCTTGATCTTGCTGGTCGTAATCTCAGATTTCAGGAGCAATTGGTTTGACATCTTTGTCAAAACGAAGGTATAAGTTACCGCTATGTCTACCAACGCTGAAATCTCTCTTCCATTGAAAGTCACTGGAACATACATCAACCCTAAATCTCCATGTTTAGGCTGTTCAACCCTTAGAGCTCCTATCACCTGCAAGGTCATCATTTGAGCTGGCTCACCTGAATCGGAATCCTCCTCGGCTTGCATAGCAGTCATCTTCCCCTTCGGATTGTTTGGGCACTCTCTGACCCGGTGAGGTCCTCCACAGGAAAAGCATCCCTGCTTCTGCCTCACATCACCTCCTTCCTTGGGAATGCCCAGCTCGGCCCGAGGAATAGCTCTCACCTTCTCCTTTGGTCTTGGCCTGAATGATCTCCTGTCACTCACCACCGTCTTGCCCTCCTTGGATACTCGGTCCTATCCATTGTGACCAGCTGCAGTATTTAGATCTACTATGGCATCGGCTGCACTTAATGCTATCTGCAAGTCCTGCACCTTCTGCTTCTTCAATTCCATTTGGGCCCAAGGTTGCAATTCCAACACAATGTTGTAGAGCTTATCACTTTTTGACATGTCCTATATATCCAAAAGACATGAGGTGAACTGCTTGATGTATTCTCTGACCGTCCCAGTTTGTCAGAGCTTCTTCAAAGCATCTCTTGCCACCCAAGTATTATTGGTTGACAAAACTGATCCCTGAGTTAAATTCTCATGGACTCCCAAGTCTCGATCCTAGGACATCCTACTTTCTCGCCATCCTCAGTGCGTGTCCTCCACCATAATTTGGCGTCGCCAATTCGAAATATACTGGCCATCAAGACTTGCCTATGAGCAGGGATCTCAGTAGCACAAAAATACTCCTACATCTCCCAGATAAAATTCTCTAGATCTTTTGTTGATCTAACTCCCCCTAACTTCATTGGCTCCGACAACTTAAGCCATCCTGGGATTTTGGCTACCTAGTCAACAACAGCATGGTGAGGCTGATTTAGTAGTGCCCGCTTTAGAAGAGACACATCTGACCACACTCCCTCCAAATATGCTATGAGACGTTCTACCATCTCAGTCGTATCATCACCTTGCACACGGCTGGATTTACGCTATTCGGCAACCCTCACCACCTCCTTGGTTAGGGTTTGCAACCGGTCAAATACCGTGTGAATATTATCTTCACCATTGGCCGGCCTCCAACCAACACCTCCAATCGTGCCACTCTCTCCCTCCGAACATCAGTCGATCGTGTATCCATGTGATCATCCCAATAAAGTTCTCTGCTGAATGTGAGTTATCCCTTGTTGCACGTAACCGGGCTCGGATACCTTCTGTCACAGGGTTGATTAGGACAAAATTTTTTGTTTCCAACAAGACCTGTGCTGCGTATTTCTTCCACAGAAACACTCAGCCTTCCCCTATTACGCAGTATAGGATCAACTCCACAAAAAAAACTACCAAACACCACACCTTGTGTTCGGCCACAATTCCACAATATCGAGATTACCGATCACAATACCGGCAATTCCGCTCCCTGATATAACTGCACCACTCTGGTCTTCACTTGATCATGCAAGCTCGATCACAGACAAGCACTTATACATTATTCTTGGTTTCCGGCACTCCTTTCCAATAAGTTGTTCCGAGAATCAAGCATCACTACCAAAGCACCACCCAATCACCCAAAATACTGATATGCGTATTTGGCTCGTGCCGTCTGCCCTTGCTCGACTCAGTAGTCAGTTCCTACAACTATTACCTTGCAAACTTTGACCACGATCTGGTACAGAAGTTCCCTGCCGAAAACGTCAACCAACAAGCAAAACACAAATATGGGAAGCCACTTACCAACCTTATATCAAACAAGACAAAGCATGCAGGCTACACACCACAATGTGACCTTGATTCTGGCAGACCACCAATGAAGTTCTAGTCCTTTCCCAAAAAGCATCGACTGTGGCAACTCCACAAGCCTCCTTCTCTCTCGGCTATCTCTCCAAGAGACCTCACGTTGCTCTCTCGACGAGTCCTCCCTCTCTGAGACTCTGCTATCGGTCTCCTTCTCCATTGTCTTCAATTCCGTGCATTTATCCTCAACTCCAAATAAACAAGATCTTGCCATAATCTTTATCTCCAAAACATCCTGCAAGATTTCCACCACATCATCCCCAACCTGGCTCCATCACGTCCAGGTTCTTCCACACGGCATTGATGTTTATCTCCAAGAGTTCCTGGCAACAACCTGATCCTTATTGGCTATAGGATATCATGATCTTTATCCCCAAGATATGATCCATCCTTATCGCCAAGAATCTCCCCAAGTCTCGCCCCCACGGTTCGATCCTAGACAGCCTTGATAATCCAGATCAACCCCCTCAATGCTTCAGCAATTTCTTACCCAAACGCCAGAATTCAAGTGTCGATCCAGATACTGCCACTTGCTACCGCTGGAATCCTGTGCCGCTCCAAACACTACCTTACTGCTAGCGTTGGAACCACGTACCGCTCCAAATAATTCCCAAATACTATTTGGCCTGGCACACCCATGCGCACATGCACCAGCACCCATGCACCTCTACGCCCGCTGCTCGCCCATGCCGACACCCAGTGCCGCTATTTGGATTGGAACTACAGTCTTGCTCGGCATGCTGCTCGGTGCATTGCTTAGAACATCAGGCTCCACTGCTTGGTAGGCTTATTGGCAGAATGCTCGGTACGCTAGTTGCTCATCAATCTCGTCTTGCCGACGCATATACCACCATGCTCGTAGCGCCCACTCGTGATGCTCGCCATGAGCACTTGACTAGCGCCATCTCACGAACCAGCACCATTCTAAGGTTTCTTGGTCTCGAACACAGCCACATGCTCGGTACTCCATTTCCCACTACATGTGCGGCAACTTGCACCATGATTTCTGTACCTACAACTGTAACACGGATTAGCCTTGTTATATTGTTTCCACCACTCGGATAGCCATCACTACCCCTCATGCACGCGGGAATACTAGGAACAACCACCCATACCCTAGTATCCAGTGACACCCATGAATCAGGGCTGTAACACCCCCCAGCCCCCTCCCTGAACAACTAGACTTGATCTTTAATAGACATTGAGAGCCTTTCCTTACCGGTGTGGAATCATGACAAGTTCAATTTTTCATAAATTTCCTTCGATAATTTTAGAACAACAAAGATCTTTTCTTTTAACTTATTTTTTGAAAAAAAAAATCCTCCGGTAAATTTGGAACATTAAAGATCTTTTCTTAAGAATATCTCAGAATTTATCCACGTGAATGGATAAGTTTAAATCTGTACAAACATGACAAACTTACAATCGAATAATTATTGATGTGAAAAAACTACATTAGAAAATAAAATTGTTTCATATTAAAATATTAAAATTAATTAATAAATAAAATTAAATAAATATTATAATATATATATGTGTACTAAAATAAAATATATAATAATCGGATAAAATAAATTATTATTTAATTTAATTTTCAATCACAGTTGGTTTTTAGCTCGTAATGAAATATTTTTTGTTTGTTTTTTCACATATGGACTAAAAATTAGACGTAGAGTAGGAAGTTAAAAATAAAATAAGAGATTTTATTATTTATATTAACTTCTATTTAGCTATCATGTCTTTATTTTGTACGTTAATTAATTTTATTTTATAATGTGGCATTACCACATCGCCTAATATTCTATTATAAGCTTGCCTTTTTATCACTTAATGGTGTTAGTTTTGACGGTGTTTCGATGATATTTTTTTGAAATGAGGGTGCTAAGTGATGAGTTGATTCAATTGAAGATCTAAATGATGATATGATGCATTTTAAGAGGGATAAGTGATGTTTGTTGTTTTTTCTTATTTTTTGTCAAATTAAAACAGGTAGAGATGCAAATTGGGCTGGGCTGGGCTGGACGCTAACAGGTGCGCTCCAGGCCAACACGGCCAAGCCCGTTGAGCGAGCTGTTCCCAACAGCTCTTCTACTAGAGCCCACTGTGGACTCTCCGTTGGATCGGGGGAATGTGAGAGTTGTTGAGCTTCCCAAGGGAAAGTCTAATGAGCTATTCCAAGGAGAAATCATTTATTGTTTAATTTTTTTTAATACTCATTATTTTATTTTATAAGACTTAAACAAAATATTAATATAATGATAAAAAACAAAAAAATATAAATAATATAAAAACTGGCCCAGGCCAGACCGGCCTCCCTAGTGTGCTTTCTCAGCAGGCCAGGCACCAGCCCGGCCCAGTTAACACAGCTAAACGAGAGCATCCCTAACCATTTACTTTAATTTCATCGTCTTTTTTTTTCCTTGGAAATTTGTCAAAGTTCCTCTCATTGTCTGACTAGTATTTTTATAATCTAAGACTAAAGAAAATAGGGCAGTTGGTTTACAAGTTTCCGGATGAAAAATTTTTGGTCACGTCGCACTAGCTTCGCCCCTGCACATGCCCAGAATACTTTAGGCTTAATAAGTGGGAACCTTTTGCAGTAAGTGGGATACTAATAGGTAGGCTAATTTTTTAAAAAATATCCCACATGTTAAGTTTAAAATAACGCGGGCGTGACCAAAAACTTCTCTTTCCCGAACATAGATTCGGGGAAAGGTCGGACTACAAAGGGTCTAATGACTCTAAAATAACTATGATAAATAAACATTCATTTATTCGCTACAATTATTACTCTTCAATATGATTGGGTCTTACAGACCAAGTCCTACTGTTTGATTATACCACTGATTTTCATTTTGAGATAAACTAGAAGGAATGCTAATTTTATCATTTTTCTGATATACGGTTATTGCCCATGAATTTCACCCCTGCAAAATCTATCCTCCTACACGTTAATTGTTTTTTTTACTACCCAAAGAATTAAAGTCCAATCCAACTCTGACAGTTTTTCCACAGGTCAAGGAGAATCACGAACTTAAAGGCATTCACAAATCCACAACATTAGGACCAATCCATTTTTCCTCTTTTACAAAACCCATACACCATAGCAGCCAGCATCAACCAAGATTGAACATGGCGATCAACTATCCAACCCCGACTACCATGGCCATGGCTTCTCTGGTTTTCATGGCGCTAATCACGTCTCCTCAAGCAGTGGTTTCAAGCAGAGATCTCTTAGATACCTCTGCAACAGGTTCTGATTCATCTTCTTCATTTCAATGTGTTTGCTAGACATGTGTGCACTGGCGTGTCTGATCATTCAGATTAATGCCTCAATATGCATCAACAGTCTGAGAGAAAAGAAATCAAATATCGGTTTTTTGAGGTGGGCCTGACAATGTTGCCAAGGTCACGACCACTAGCACCGAGGGCCAATGATAATCCCATTGAACACCCACCAAGTAATATACCCTTGTTCATCTTTATACACAATCATAACATAAATATGTCATATATTATGTAAACCATATATATGTGAGTATATATAACAGCAAGGAACACCTTTTTTTTTTTGGGTCATAATTTGCTGCAGGAAAAGAAGAGATAGGATTGACAAGGTATCCAAGGTCACCACCACCAGCGCCAAGAGCCAATGATAATCCCATTGAACTCCCACCAAGTAAAATATATCCTTGTCCTTAATAGGCATGAATAATAGCTTATGATCTGATCGTTCAGATAAAGTTTTTTTTTTTGGGCAGAAGAACACTCGATATAAGAAAAGCAACGGTACACAGGCAATATGATCATGAGCAGAACTCGGGAAGCTAAATTGTGTGCCAATATATACATTACCTCTCCTAGTAATCCACAGAAACCTAAATTTTCGGTGGGCACAAAAACTATAGTCATCTAGGTAGAAGCAAATATTACTATTGTTGGTTGTCCATAGCAGTTTTTGAGATTTTTATTTCAAAAAAAAGACAACCCATTTTACCATCTTTGTTACTATAGCTTCTATCACTAAAGAATGAGAAATCTGGTTTATAAGAAGGATAATTTTCTACTTGCAAGAGAAACAAGTGATTCTCATCATCTCCTGCTTGTGAGAACAACAATGAACTGCACCAAATATGAACTTCATTTGCTGAACAAGATATTTAGATTAATCCAACTTTAAGATATTTATTCTTTAATTCTAAATTTTAGATTTTTTTCGTTTCATTTTAAGATAATTAAACATATCCTAAAAAAAATTTGTAAACTAGGCGACCCGTAACTATTATTTTACCGTTGAATAAAAACACAGGACAGGATTAGGCTCAAAGAGTTATAGAGATGGCCGATCGAGAATCAAACCCTAATCTACCCGCAGAAGGTCAAAGTCCCGAAAAACTCAATTCATGATCACTTGATATTATGTTGGGACGATTTTTTTTTTTTCAAGATAATGATTCAAATTCCAAAAGTGGACCACTGGCTATGTATAAATGGACCTTTTGAAAGGGAGACTTTTCACCCACCGCAGCTCATAATTAACAAAGGCCCTACAACAGGTAAAAAAGATTTTGAACCACCCTCTATACACATGTACAAGGGATATGCCCATACACATTTAATTTAGAACATAGCCCTAAAATATTTTGAACGCAAACATGACAAATATTTAAATGACAAGACCAAAAGAAATTTGATGGGTAAACATGTGACTTAAATGATGTAAATACTACCGAAAAAATTTTCATAAAAATAAAACTAAGCTTGCCTTGGAGAAAAAAATTAGATACTTTAATTTCATACTCTTTTTAACATTAAAAATTAATATAGATGATTAATGACGAATAAATGTATTCATTTGTTATATCTTTCGCCGGTGAATAATAATGTAGTTATAATATTACAATTTTCAGAGGAAACATTAATAACTATTATCTCAAAAAATGAAGATCCCAGGTGCTTAAGGAACTCTCCCTACCAATAATTACTTACATAAGAGGTGCCAAATTTTCACATACCAGAATGCAATTGTGTTTTCTTTTTAAGATATGGGAATTAGTAGCTTTTAAAATAAGAAATTCAATAAATATGCATTGAAATCCAAATGCCACTCTCCGAAAGTAAGGTGTATTTGGAAGATAAATTTTGTTCATCTTTTATCACCTGAAATATTTTCCGACTAAATAGGCTAATGATATTTTTTAAAAATAGATTTTCATAGATCATAATAATTTAAAGGTAGCCTTGGAAAAATAATAAATTTAAGGAAGTTATAAATATTTTACCTTAATTTATTACTTATAAAAAAAACTATCTAAACCCTCCCCATTTACCAATACACAGTTTTGACATCCACAGCTCACTCACAATAGTAGAGCTTTAAATCAAGAAAAAAAATTGTTTGATTTCACTCTTTAATATAATTAATTAATGTTGGTGCATATTATTTATAAAAAAGGGTTTAATTTAATAATAGAAACTTAAATTTGTTATCCTAGTAAAAAAAACAAACTACAATTTCCATCAGCCAAAATCAAGAAAATAAAAATAAAAATTTATACATAGATAAGAGCCCAGCTCTAAAGAAAAACAGTTGAAAAAAAAGCTGCTAGTAAGGAAGCAACTTTTTTCAAAAACAATAAAAATTTTGAAATAGATAAAAAACACCAAGCCAAACTAATTAGCAATTACTTGTCGGTCATCCAGATCTACATATGCGACCGGATCCGCAGCCCGCAAACGCCGGGCCGGCTGAGCGAACCACGCCCCCAGATCTCCACCGCCGTGGCGCTCGTCCCTCCCGGCGCCGATGGGGGCGCGGCAGAGCGGGCAGGTGAGGTTGGATCGGTCGACCCACCCGTCGACGCAGTGTTGGTGGAAGAGGTGGGAGCAAGGGAGGCGGCGGGCGAGGTCGCCGCGCCGCAGCCGGCACAGGCACACCACGCATCGCACCCCATCGTCGTCATCGCAGCCGCCGTCGTACTCGAAGGCCGGGTGGTCGGGGAGGGCAGAAGTGGATACGTACACGGGATTTGCGTCGCGGTATCGGTGGTGGGGGTCGGAGATGGGGAGGACGATGTGGAGGGCAGAGCGGAGAAGGGAGAGGGAGGAGGCGAGGAAGGTGAGGAGGAGGAGTGGGATGGAGTCGGTGGAGACGTCGTTGAGGTCGACGCCCAAACCCATTCTTTGTTCTCTTCTCGTGTTGTGTTCGGTTTTTGTTCTCTTCCCTATGGGGGCATGGGTACGACACCGAGCATCCATTTAAGCAACAGTGTAAAGTTGGTCTGAGAACTTTCTTTCTTACTTTTCTACGCTTCATCCCATTGCCATTCTAGTTTTTGGGAAGAACGGTCAAACCCGTGGCTAGGGATTACTTTATCATTGTTATGCCAAATTTCTGTAAATTATCAAAATTAGTAATGATTAAGAAAATAAGAGTATTAATTAAATTAATCTCTTTTAATTAGGTGACTTACACCAATTAAGTACAGTGAATCCCTAGCCCAAGCGCATAGCTGTATTTAACCGTCCCCTCCCATGGTCACTCGTGTTGTAAAACCCGTGACTCGAGTCAGGGTTTTATTATAGAGAATCGGTCGGTTTAACCGTCGGTTTGAGTCAAGTCAGTTCATAGACCGCACGCTCAGTCGAGACCGGCGTGAGTTATGGACGATGAGAGTCATGTATACCTGAATATATGATGATAATGTTGAAAAGATGATGTGAGATGAGTTATCACAATATATGAAAGTATGCAGCTTTTTACTGATTTGATCGTAGAAATAGTTTTAGGCCGATTAACGCATTAGGACGCGTTATTTGGTAGTTATGGTGGGTTATTAGTTATAGATCATATCATTTGAATGTTGTAATGTTTGTTTTTATTTTATAGGATTTTTCCCTATTTTTCTGTATTTGTTTAGGATTTATTACGAGTTATAATTATTCTTAACTCGAGTCGGTGTCTATTTAAATCTAAATTACAAGTTTGCCACTCTACACTTCTTATCACCCTCCCCCAAACCCAACGCTTCTCTCCACCTTTACTAAACCCTACCGCCGCCCTTGGTCGCTGCCGCCGCCCAGCGCCACCCCGGCCGCCGATCGACCGCCACCCAGCTCGCCGTGTCGTCGCCGTGCTACCCCGACCAAGCCTGACCGCCTTCGAGCCGCAATGACGCCGAAATCGCCTCGCGGCGCTGCTCCCGCTCCTTGTCGATTCGCCGCCGCCGCTGTGACTTCGACGACCACCCTCACTACCTTCCCGACGATTTCCCCCTATCTAGCGCCACCGTCGAGGCCGGCCATGGACCCGATTGGAGAAACCCACCGCGTCGGCTAGATTCGGCGCCACAGCCGACGGCCATCGCCGTCGCGATTGGCCATGTTGTCACCACCATTGGGTCGTGCTCGTCGAGACGAAGCTGATCCTTACCCCCGATTTCCCCGTCGTGACAGTGGCCGGAAAACTGCCGGGACTCGCCGGAAAACCGTTAGAACCCGCTGGAAAATCACCGAACTTGCCGGAAGATCGGAATTGCCTTGTTTTCTGCCGAGTTCATCCAATTGAACCTAATCGAACATCGGACGCCGTTGAGCGCTAAATTCGAGCTCCGACATGCGCGACGAAACCCTAGCCGTCGTCGATTGTCGACGACGCGCGAGGTATAATTTATTTTATTTAATTATTTAGAGTTAATATCTATTAGCACAGTATGGTATGATAGTATGATTGAGTGACTGATGTGTTATATATTTTTATGTTAATAAAAATATGGATGTATGTGATTGTGTGATATTAAAATAAATGCTAGGTGATTAATTAGGTCAATTAAATAAGTATTGTAATTTAATGTAAGGTAGAGTAGGAAAACTATATTAATTATTATTGATGTGTGTTGATTGATGAGTGGTTGATGTGTGTTGATTGATGCGTGGTTGATGTGTGTATGCTATAGGGTGTGTGAATGCATCATGAACGGGCGTTAGAATTTAGTTTTGATGTGTAGGTACGGAGTAGGAGCTTGCCGCCTAGGTGCGTAACTACGCTTGGAGCTTCT
>JAVDBV010077911.1:0-13994 GCA_032619315.1 Piper longum
ATCATATTACTAGCTTCAATCAGCTAGTAATATGATCATTTAGAGCGGTACCAGGAACATAATTGAAGCGGAACAATCTCTTTTTCATATAGAGCTTGTTTTGACTGCTTTTCTTCAAAAATTTCTCCTCCAGTGCCTTCCACAATTTGCTTGCAGAAGTTTCCTTAGAAAAAGCATACTTCTGCTCTCTAGAAAGGCACGCTCGAATGGTACCACATGTCATTCTATTCAGCGTCTTCCATTCTTTCTCCTCAATATCTTCTGGTTTCTTTTCTTCGATGGCAATATCTAGACCCTATTGAAAGAGGGCATCTAGAACCTCACTTTGCCACATGCCGAAATGACCAGTACCATAAAAAATCTCCAAAGCAAATCTTGGATTTGTAACAGCAGTTCTTCCCAAAATTGAATATGAAGAAGCTGTTGCCTTCGATGTGGATGTTTCTGTCATTTCTGCTACAATGTCTATTTAATAGCTCTCAATGCAGAAAGCCAAGTGGCTCAAGGAAAATTTTTTCTGATATGGAAGATCAGCACAAGCCGCAACCACAGAGCATACTAAAATTAATCAAGAGCTCGAGGAAAATTTTTTCTGATGTGGAAGATCAGCATAAACCGCAACCACAGAGCATACTAAAATTAACTAATGGCCCTAATACCAATTGTTTTGAAAAACGGGTAATTTTCACCAAAAATAACTAGTTCACTATGAGAACTATTACCTAGATGACAAGCGTGAAAACTATTGTACTAAAAAATCACCACAAGATAAAATTCCCAGGAAAGTTGGTAGGACACGATAATCCGCTTAAAAACCAACTCCTAGACAGAATTTTATCAAGACAAGTAATATAAATAGCACAATAATTAACACCAAGTATACCCGACAATAGCTATTAAATAGATAAGAAAAGAACAAGAACAAACACCAGAATTTAACGAGGTTCGGCAATTGCCTACGTCCTCGGACACTACCAAAATAATATTTCACTAAAGAGAAATATTACAAAGAGAGAAAGAATAAACTACCAATAGTAGAATGAACAATTACCAATGATAAAAAGGGAAGTTGATAACTTTGATATTACCCTTGGGATGGTTTTAACTAAGGGGGGATGAGTCCTTTTATAGGAAAATGACCCATCCCATTTTCCTTCACTTCTTGATGTGAGATTTTGACACCCACATACAATATTATCCTTAGTCATACCCTTTATTTTGTAGTGAGGACTTCACTTTAATTTTCACTATTTAATTAGTAGATAACAACCAAGTTCTAGGACCGCAACTTAGGCTGTTTTGAGGCAGCGCCCTCAAAGCCTAATAATATTTTTTCTGAATCGGTTTTTACATATTTATGTTTCTATTATTTTGAGGATGTTAAGAGAGTTATGATTTAGAGTCGTTTTGAGTTTCATATTCATGTAGTTCTAAGGAAAATCCTTATCTTATTTGCGTGAGTATGCATTTTCAAACCTATATATACAGTTATCTCTGTTGTTTTTCGTTTTTCCTCAATTATTTCATTTATCTCGCTGCAAAAGTGTACCGAATTTTGTAAATTTATATCACATTGGAATGTAAAATGGGAATAATGTAAACCCAAGTTGGTTTATAGCTTACAATATCGAAGTGGACTTAATAATATGTTTATTTATAAGGACACAAAAGAGTTGACTTTCTTTTGGGTATATAAAAAGCCAGACAAGCAAGCCAAATTAACAGTTAAACGGTTGCGTAAATTGCTAGCATTATTTGATATATATAAGATAAAATAACCAATAAGATAAGGTATGGTTAGACGAGAAACTTATGGGAAACAAATTTTTTAAGGCAAACTAATGTTAAGGTTTCTTCTCTACAAAA
The DNA here is from genome assembly GCA_032619315.1 of Piper longum. Classification (NCBI taxonomy): domain Eukaryota; kingdom Viridiplantae; phylum Streptophyta; class Magnoliopsida; order Piperales; family Piperaceae; genus Piper; species Piper longum. Next base: position 1,867 of record JAVDBV010077911.1, read on the forward strand.
TTTATTATGCTGTTTAAGGCAGTTAATTGAGCGAGCCAGCTCGTGAACATTTGACGTTTGGTTCGGTTCGACTCGACTTAAAACTCGACATTTAAATACTCGAACTCGAATCCTACGAGCCAAGTTTGAGCAAGGCTATGTTTGACTTGACTCGACTCGGTTATAGCTCGAATTCGGTTCGAACTCTACTCGAACTCTTCTAGATAAAATAATATAATAATAAAATTTTTATATTATATATATATATATATTATACTAATAAGTTTAATTATAACTAGTTTTATTTATTTATTTACAATAAACTAGCAAAGAAGTGAGATAGTTGAGATGGTAAGTATTCAAGTCCTTAAAACTCGTTCGATCTTAAGTCGAGTTTGAACGACCTTCGAACTATTCGAGCCGAGATCGAACACAAGTCGAGCTCGGCTCGCTCACTCGTTTAGCACCGCTAATAATGTCCCAACATTTTCTTTACTTCAAATTGTCTTGTAAACACCAAACATTACATATTACCAATACTGTGATTTTATAAACTTGCCGGAGAACCACGAACTCTTCAATTATATTGATAGATGTAAGTTGGTTATTGAATCATATATAATCAATAAATCAAACATTCAATGACGACCAAGTCCCTAGTCTGCTTAGGCCTTAATGCCTTCCCCAAAAAGATCCATGTCATCCTCCTCGTTCAGTAAATAATTAGAGTCCAACTTTACTGGTCGGTTAATTAGATAACCGTTAATTGACTAAGGTCATGTTTATAATTTTTCAAAATTTTGATACCATTAGGGAGAGGGGCTTAAGAATATAGGTTTAACACACAATTAATATAGTATAGGTTTTAAACACAAAATCTAAGCAAGCCTTAGACAAAACCCTTACTTTTAATAACTTAACAACTTACACATACTAAAACAAATATTATGACGACAATAATTCCTCCTAATATGAGTAATTCTACTAAAATCATTACTCAAACTATTCTTAAAAATTTTATAATTTACTGTTTCAACTATAATCAAGATTCTCACTTTCCTTATGACATGTTCTAAGTGGACAAAGCAGCTAATAGGCCTCCTACCTTAGTGACTTAGCGGTCTTATCAAAAATCCCAAGTTATCTTGATAGATTGTTTAACCAATAAATTCTAACATTTTTTACATTGATTTGAGCATAAATTTCTTGACTAAAGATTTTAAATGATCAAATTTATATAATAAACATACCTCGTTTACATATAAAAGTAAACTTATAGAGTACAGGATTTTCACAATCCAAACTTGACTTCACGTCTTCACACTAAGTAGTTTCCAAATCTTCACCCTTCGAAGACTTGGCCGACTACATATCCTATGTGTCCTTTTATAGATCTGGACTCCAAATTTTATTACAACATACTTAAAGTAGAGGACATATCCGCTTTTATAAACTTATTTGGATTTTTAAATCCTTCCATACATTTTATTATAGATGGCTGCCTGAAGTCCGTGATAGAAATTGTGACACGTTTCTTTAAATTCTACGATAGAAATCATGTCCATGTGGATCTTCTGGCTCTTCGAAATTTGGTTCCATTAAGTCATTCGCTGGTAAGTCAAGCACTACTTGAGGTTCTTCATTGTCCACCTCATCATAATCTCCTGGTTCGTTGTCTAGTTCCTCACTCGTGGTTATGTCATAATCAACGCTTGTCCTTCTTGTTGGTAGACGATGTTCAAGATCAATTTCCATTATATATTCATTTTTTATATTATGTCACTCTCCTTAAAAAGGAATACACATCTTCCAATTGCTAGGAATTTAGATTTGAAGTGTTCTTCCCTTAGCTACCAAGTTGAAGTTGTACCACCATAGTTCATATTTTCGTCTGTCTTTGGCTTCTAGGAATAAATAAAAATTTATATCTTCCATATACTTCACGTCTAATGGAGGATTGGACAGATATGTTGCCCTATTGATGGGTACCAGAAAAATTTCATGATTGGCTGATTCTTTAGTTAATCAAAAGCTCTTGGGAGTTGACGAATAGAACTGTGCATGGATAATTTCAGTTACCGTCATATTGCCGAATACAATTTGCATTTTTTCTCCAAAAGTGCTTGAATCTTCTAGTTTTGTAAAAATAATATAATCAATCATTCCATGGTCATATAATTCTAGAATTTTCTCCTTGCCGAGGGTGCAACATGGCATAACAATTTGGGCTTTAAGAAGTCCTGCTGAGTCTTCATTGTACCAGAAGTATTCCTGTATAACGGCCAATCCCCTGTGTATAGGTCTTCTGTAGCATTCCAATAATTTTTTTTGCAAATCAATCATTTTTTGATAAAAAGCTTTCTTAGCTTTCTCTACTATGATTGCTTCTAATTCTAGACAAGCTTCAAATAATGGTTGAAGTGTTATACAAGTAAATTGAGGAAATTTTAACCTCGCATATAGGCATTCAAAGCTCCTATTGATATTTAGAATTCCCCTTTTTCTGAGCCTTTCTATCAAGGATTGTTTTTCTGAGAGATGGCCTGTTAACAAGCTTATCTCTTGTTGTTGATCTTGCAATTTCAATTTAACTCTATCCTCTTCGAGTGTTTTAGAAGCTAACTGAAAGGTGAGCTCACTGTTAATTCCTTGATTTCTTCCTCATGGGTATGATTTTCCAATATGAAGTTGGCATATTACTCCATAGATGGGCTTTCTTCAACATAAAAATTTGGGCCTAGCTTTTCTCGAGCATATTGTAGTGAGTCCTTTAAAGAGTAAAATCCTTTGTACATGAGCCAACAATATCCTTCAATGGCTCACAATACCGAAGTCCATTTCACAAACATTCCTAATTGAAATCCCTTGATTATCACATAGTGACTACATTTTTTTAAAAGGGTTTTTACTGGATAAAGTGAAGATATTGGCTCAAGGCCAAAAGGCTTTTGGTCTTTTGAGACTGGGTTTGGCTATTCTATAAATTATCAATAATCACATGCTGACTTTCATCAAGGCTTATGTTCCCTACAAAAAAATCTTATTAGCGAATTCAGTTTTTAATTTTTAAGGAACCATAACTCTTAATTTTTAAGAATTCATAATCCTTAATTTTTAAGGAATCATAACCCTTGATTTTTAAGGAATCATAACCCTTTGAGTAAACTTCTTCCATTATTAACACATTTTCCTCTTTAGCTTTTTAGGGGATATTCTTGCAAGACATCTAGATAAAATATCAGCCATAACATTGTTCTTGCTTTTAATGTGTTCAAATTGAATTTTGTATCCCATACTTTGAATAGCATTTTGAAAATTTAACCATCTTTTGTTGTTATGTCTCTTATTATTTTGATTATTTATATATTTCACAATATTTTCACAATCAGTTCTTACTATAAATTATTTATTTAAATATAGTCTAATTATTATTTTTAAAATTTCCTGATGCATAAGAACTGATTTTTTCTTGTTCTTTATCATGATACTTATTAGGTTTTGTTAATAGAGTAGCCCCGCATCCTTCCTTACTTGAATCTACTTCTATTACTTTATAATCTTCTATTAATTGTAACTCAAGTGGTTTTATCTTTCTTTATTTCTTGTTTTATCTATTGAACCAATTTGACATCTTGATTAAAATAAATTTGTCCATTTTTCCTAGTTCTTCATATAAAGGTCTTACTAATTTAGATAAATTTGGTATAAATTTTCGTGCATAATTTAGTAGTCCTAAAAATCATTATAACTGTTTTTTATTTTCTAGTTTATCTAGATATTCTAATGCTTTGCTAACTATATGAGGTTGTAATTCTATGTTTCCATTTCTAATTTTTAATCCTAAAAAGTTTATTTATGTTTCAGTTTTTCTTTTAGATGTTACAATTCCGGCTTTTTTTATTATCTCAAATACTTGCTCTAAATGTCTTATATGACTATTCATGTAAGCAAAGGTCAATATACAAATGACATCAACTAGAATATCATCAATATACACTAATCAAAAAGTCAAGACATTTGAACAATTAATCCATAAACCTCTGAAATATAGTATGAGCATTTTTTAATCCAAATGACATTACATTCCATTCAAATAATACTTTTGAACAGGTGAAAGCCGTCCATTTTCTATCTTCTTCTTTCATTTTTGTTTGATTATAACCACTCTTTAAATCAAATTTACTAAAAATCTTTTTATCTTGTATTAGACTTAAAATGCTATCTTTATGTAGTTAATTATAAGCATCATCATAGGTATTATCGTCTAATCTTTTATGATTATAAACTATTCTTGCTTTTCCTCTAGCAATTTCAGCATGATTTCTGACTATAAATTATGCTGATCTATGCGGACTTTCTGATCTTCTTATTAAATTTAGGTCCAATAGTTCTTTAATTTGTATTTTAAATTCCTCTTTATCATTGGGAGAATATTCTAAATTGGCCATTCTTATAACTAAATCTGGGCTCTTGATGGTTAAACTAAATTCATATGTACATTTATTTTTAGAGATATCTTCTCCTATTAATCCTACCTTTTTCAATTTTCACATCATAGGTATTTGTTTAACTGTTTCAGTTATATCTTCTCCATTTCCTATATTAAAATATGCATGTTGATTTAATAATTGTCAATTTTCATTTTCTATTTCTAGATTTGTTTTAGTTTTGCACTAAAAGTCAAGTGGAGTGAGTCCACTGTGCTTCGCTAGTAACTCTGATTGTTTTTTATATTTATGAGCAGGAAATTGATGAATATTTTTAAATATGGTTAAATTATTATTATTAATTAAAATTCCTTCTGTATTAGAGGTTATGAAATTCAGACCTAATATAAATTCTTGTGATTCTATTCGTTCAGGTGCTACATATATAGTAGGTAAATCATATCAAGTTGTAAACCTTTTTGAGAAATCTCTAGATTGAATAGTTTTAGGTTCTATTTTATATTCGATACTTAGAATAGTATTTTCAATACTTCTTATTCTTACTTCATGTTCTAGCTTTATTAAGTATTGTTTAGGCATTAATTTATAACTTATCATACGTGGGGAACATCCAGTATCTAGGGCCATATCATCTATAAAGTTATTAGTTGTAAACCAAATTCTACATTCATGTTTAATCAGAATAGAATTTAGTTGTTTGGATATTGGTATGATTGTTTCATCTTTATGATTATAATCTATACTTGCTGCTTTACAAGCTTCTTCTATTTTTATTTCTTTAATTTTGAACATTTCCCCCTTATAATACCATTTTCTTCTTCTAGGATTTCTAATCTTAGGTTTATGTAATCGATATTTATTTCTATTTTTTGCATTTTTCATTTATGGCTTCTATACTAATTTTTCTTTTTGAGGTTTTGATTTTATATTTTTTTCTATATTATATAATTTTTTTATACATGTGAAACATATTCTTGCGTACACTCTAAGCACTAATATCTCCTTCTAATATCAGGATATAAATTACATATATTACAAGGTATACTATCACTTCCCTGTCCATGTTCCCAATTATGAATACATGTTTCCTGTAATTCATTTATAAAGGTATAAGTTATTATAGGTGGGGCTTCAGACTTTTCTGATTCATATATAATAATATATACTGAATCATCGTCAGAGTCTATTGATACAACATCCTCTTCTATGTTTTATATTAATGCTGCCCTCTCTATTATTTGATCTTTTAAGACAAGTGTTTGCTAAATGATTTTCATCTCTAGAGATGAAACATTGACATTTTTTACATGAAGCTCTTTTTACATGTTTTGTATTTATAGTATCTACCCTAGTTTTTTTTTAAGTAATTTCTTTTTGTAACTTTTTCTTTCTAGCGTATGGAGATCTTTCACCATACTGTTATGGGCTGTAAATAGCTTTTCTACAAAATTTATAAGAATGTTCCCTTATTTGTTCTTGTAGGGCTATATCTTTACATTTTTATGCTAGAAATAAGAAGGTAAATTGTACTCTTGGTCCTATTCCTAGACCAAGATTATCATGGTAATTTTCCTCCCATTTTCATGAATCTGTTTTCCTAAATCTCCTGGTAATTTGATAAAATATTTATTCCATAATTCATCATCAAATGCCCTTCCTGAAGTATATATTAATGATATAAAATCATTTGCGAAAGGTATTATATGATCAAAGGATTTTATTGTTAATTGTTCTAGATTTCTTATAGCAGCATCTTGTAGTTGGGTATTTTCTCTAGTTGGATCAACCCCTAATAACATAGTTCTTATAAAGGTTGTAAATTTAAACAGAATATTTCCTAATGCTTTAACCTCATTTATCTGAACTGGATTCGACTTCTTTTTTCCTTTCCATATGCCTAAAGCCACATTTCTTAAAGTTGTTTCCATAAAACTAAACATATCTAAGGTAGGTTTTTCATGGATTTGGTAGTTTCTAACAGCATACTGTTCCCAAGCATTTATTTCCTCTGCCCATAACTAAGGTGAAGTTCTTACTATAATCAAAAGATTTTCGCTATATGTATGAGCTATTGGTGCTCTTGATCCAAGGATTTTAATAATATTATTATCTTGATATTTATATTGAGGTTGTTCCCAACTAGGTCTTTCCATTCCTCCTTCAATATTTCTCATTTTTATTTCTTCACATTCTCTCTTTGGTCTTTTTGAAGATTCTTTTATAGTCATCATATATACTGGCTTTTTTAAATCAAGAAAAGCTATTTTTCCTATTTCTTTATCATCTACTAGTTCTAAATTATATTTTTCTCTTAACTTTTCTTCTATTTGAACTATTGATACTTTTCCTAAAGAATATATATCTAAAATTATGTTGTCTAACTATTCTCTTTTATTTATAGGACTTATTCTAGTATCTAATATTTCCTTAGTTTTATTGTCTACTTCTTCATTATTTAGGAACACTTCATTTTGGCAATCGTTTAAGAATCTTTCCATTATAGATTCTTCATCAGACTCATTTGTTTCGGATTCACTTGTTTCATAATAATACCATTTATCTTCTTTGTATTCAAATATTTCTTCTTCAATTTTTATATCATCTATTATTATATTGTTTGGAGAATTTACTCTGCACTTAATAAATCTTTCCAGTGAAAACATGGTACAACTTCGACTTCTATATTATCTAGGGATCTTTGTTTCTCTTTTTTAATTCTTTATTTTCTTTTTTCATTCAATTATTTTCTTACTATTTCTCTTTGTTGCTTTAACCATTCAATAGTAGTTTCAGTTTTAATAATTTTTTGTTTTGATTTATTCATTAAGGCTATCTCGTCTTGAGAATTTATTTTATAATCTGAAAATCTCATTGAATATCTTCCTATAGAATTTTCATATATTATGCTTTTTGAAGGTCTCAAACTAGAATCTTTTTTCACGTATGTTTACTGATATCTCATTCTGACCCTGTTAATTTAGTTCCTTGTATTTTTATAGGATTGATCATCTTGACTCCCTTTGATGCTAATGATTGAATAATACCATCTATATTTAGGTTATATTGGGCTCCCGTAGAATTAGTTAACTTCCTAATATGGATATACTCAACATTAGGTTATCTTCTTGATATTCTTCATTTCCTTTTGTTTGTATTCCTATTTTGAGTTGTTTTATATCTTTAATAATTTTTAATAAATTTGGAGCACAGTATAGGAGACTACGACTTTCATTCATGTCTACTTCTTCTTCAACTATAATTGCTCTTTTCATACCATTGTTCCAGCATCCATCATATATCAAAATTAAAGATTTAGTTCCTATTCCTTGTCTACTAAGCCCTTTAACACCTATTACTATTAATTCTACATGTAATAAAGTCTTTTTTTCTTTTAGGATTGAGTGTACAGTTTCTTGATGGGACAGTTCAACTTCTATTGTTTCAGATCCTGTACAGCTGATTGGAACTTCTCTAGTTGACCTAATACTTGGGTAAAAAAGTTAAATGGACCAGTTTGATATTGAATTTGTGGATTGAGACTAGCTAGCTGTTTTTTGTTATATAATTCTAGATTTTTATCTATGTCTACTACTTCATCTATTCTAATTTCTGAAGAGGTTGCAGTCCAGAGGGATTACTAATAGTTTAACTGATTCCACTAAAAGGTTTGAAGGACATTTTGCCAAATTTTCCAAGGTTCTTTTTTAATTATTGGTCTTGTTGTTCGCAACCTTTCAATCTTATCTATTTTTTCTTCTAAATTTTTTATTTTTTCTGCTAATTGTAATAATATATTATTCTAAAAATTAAACTGAGCTGGATAAACTTTATCGGATGAGCTATTTCCTCAATAAGTAATAAATCCAGAGAAGTGATTATCGGTGAATTCTTTAGCATCTTGTACAGCTTGTCTATATATTTTGTTGCTTAAATATCTACTCATTAACTAACTAAAAATTTTATTTGGCCTATTTCTTCCCTTCATTCTTTTAATTCTCTATTTATATTATGATTAGACAATTTAGCCCATTTTTCTAGTATTGTCGAGTTTTGATCTTTAATATAATCTAAATTTGTGCATTTGGGATTTTTAATTTTTATATTTTCTAAATAGTTACTTAACTTATACTGATTATGTCTTAAGTTTTCTCCTAAATTTATTATAATATCAACTAAATTATTAAGCTAGCTATTACTTCCATGAAGATCATGATTATAATTGGAATCGTTAAAATTATAAATAAGAATGTGTTCTTTTATTTTTATAAATATTTTTTGATGATTAATAATTTCTAAATTTAAATAATTTATACTCAAGTTGTTCTGATTTTAAGTCCCAAAGATTGTTTTGGCTCTGATACCATTAGGAAGAGGGACCTAGGAATATAGGTTGGACACACAATTAATATAGTATAGGTTTTAAACACACAATCTTAGCAGCTTAGATAGAACCCTTACTTTTCATAACTTAAGAACTTACACATACTGAAATTTATGAGGACAAAATTCCTCTTAATATGAGTAATTCTACTGAAATCATTACTCAAACTGTTATTAAAAATTTTATAATTTATTGTTTCAACAATAATCAAGATTCTCACTTTTCTTATGATGTGTTCCAAGTGGACAAAGTGGCTAGCGTCCTGAACTCAGCAGTCTTATTAGAAATCCCAAGTCATCCTCCTTGTTTAGAAAATAATTAGAGTCCAACTTTATTGGTCACTTAATTAGATAACCGTTAACTGACTAAGGTTATGTTTATAATTTTACAGAATTTTATAACTATAAATAGATGTGTAATTGGTATTTTCTCGCATAGTGATCAGATGCATGCATCTTTACTCACCCTACAAATTTCTAGTCACACCCTTTATTTCACCATGTCGATAAATTACTTTTCTTTAGACACTCCTTGGTTATAAAAGTGGGAGTAGACGACTAAATAACTGTATTTGACCAAGTCCATAGTATTGTGGTCATATAGATTATATATATATAATGTTATTAGACATTTAAGAAAACATAGTTGTGTAACTCATTCTTTGTCGCGAATATATTTACGAAAATATAATTATGAGAGGTTTTAGGTTCAATTATCATCTCAGGGATCTCTCAACCTTTTTTTACTCCTTTCATGGTATTGATGAGTGTTAACACCAACACTAATTTTTCTAAGTTGGTGGGTGAGTGAGTTACTACAATATTAACTTGTACAAAAGTAAGACCTAGCTTAATTAAGTGTTAATAGCTTTGGGTACATGTTTCCAAATAGGCATTTGGTGGCCACATCTTATAAATAAAACCCGATTGAGTGTCTTCTGAAACCAAATCGAAATGTTGATTCAATAACCAAATAATTGAATTACATCATAAAATATAAAAAACTTAATTTTTAAAAAATTATTTAATCAATAATTTTCTATTTTTATAAAAAATAATCGTATAAAAAATAATTCTAAACATATATATCATACTAAACATATCAAAAGTAATAATAAAAAAATAATATTTCAAAATAATCAACATAATACAGTGATTTAGAATATATTTTTAAAATTTAATATTTCAAAATAATCAACATAATACAATGATTTAATATATCGGTCCAGTTATGGACCAAAATATATATATCTATTTTGGTTTGTATATAGTTCTTTGAAAAATTGAACCAAATTAACATGAAACTGAACTGAATATATAATTCGGTTCGGTTTTTTATTTTCGCCTATCATGCTCCCCATAATAGATGTGATGAACAGTATTTTCAATAAGTTTCTATTTTATTATGTATGTTCATGAAATAACACACAAAATAAAAAAGGAGATGTGTGCAATGTCTCGTGAAGCTGCCCTTTTTAACCTACTAATAATACGTCACACATGAATCCGAATCGTTACCTCAATTCTTTACCAGGGTTGTTGACACCTAGCCATTATCCATGACTCCTTCCCACATCCAAATAAACAAAACAGTACAATCTTTTCATCTAGCATCGAAAATAACAAAGCATCGTGCAATAACACCCATGCCTACCAAACCCACCTTAATTAATAAACCATAATTTTTTTTTAACTGGAGGACACATCCCATAAAATAAACTTTCTCACAAGATGAATGAGAACAATTTTAAAATTAGACTGCACCAAACTTTGAAACCTATGGCCGAAATGAAAACACCAAACAATGTAAAAATGAGAGAGAAAGGAAATTGCAAGCGCGCAAAAATATTAGAAAAAATACAAAGAAGAAACGAGCATACAATCCAACTTTAAAACCTTCTTGTCCCTTGGCCTTACCTACCCCCACACGTCTCTCACCTCCCGTCTATTTCCGTCAATTCCAACCAAACTCCGTCCACCCCACCGTCTTCTTCCACCAACTCCCTCCTTCTCCTATAAATCAATCTCCTCTACCCACCTCCTTCTTCAGAGTTTAGCTACCTGTCGTCCATTCCCCACCCAACACCCCACCTACCCACCATTCTGCTCTCATCTTCCTCTCCCTGTTTTTGTTTGTGGGTATAACACGGTTGGTATTCTTGGGTCGTTGCACCAAGTAGGCAAGCCAAACTTGGTGCTACACCATGGACCTCCTGCTCCTCCAGAAGGTGCTCTTGACCCTGTTCGCTACCTCTGTCGTTGCCACCGTCGTATCAAAGCTCCGGGGGAAGCGGTTCAGGCTCCCGCCAGGACCGCTGCCGGTGCCAGTGTTCGGTAACTGGCTGCAAGTAGGGGATGACCTCAACCACAGGAACTTGGCAGAATTGGCGAGGAAGTTCGGAGAGATCTTGCTGTTGAGGATGGGGCAGCGCAACTTGGTGGTCGTGTCGTCTCCAAACCTGGCCAAGGAAGTGCTCCACACTCAAGGGGTGGAGTTTGGCTCTCGGACCCGGAACGTCGTCTTCGACATCTTCACCGACAAAGGACAGGACATGGTGTTCACCGTCTACGGCGAGCATTGGAGGAAGATGAGGCGGATCATGACCGTTCCTTTCTTCACCAACAAGGTAATAGCCGACACTATTTACAGTGAAAGCCACCAAAACATGCAGGGTCCTGATTTATTTTGCTATTGGATAGATTGAGTTTGAGCTTGCTTTTTTTGTTTGGTTTTTGACCTTCTATCCAATAGAAAGTGTTAGATACGAACCTATAAATTCCACATGGTTGGCTACAGCTGGGTTTCCAGTTTTTTACTAGGTTTTGTTTTCGTAACCGTTTCTCCTATGTTTCGAGGAGCAGTAAAAAACAGAGGACCCAGCAATTGGGTAGCTCTGTTTTTATCTTTGTCGCTGTTTTCCCCCGCCTTGAAACATCGTTCTTGTGTTTGAAAGACACAGATCAAAAAGTTTTGACCACTGTTTCGCTTTACCTATGGATTCATCTCATGGGTACCTTTCATTTACAGTCCTTTTTTCTTTGAAAATTGATGGATCTTTTTGATGATGTTGGCAAGCTAACAACAACAAATGAACTAGCAGGTGGTGCAGCAGTATAGATATGGGTGGGAAGATGAGGCGGCAAGGGTGGTGCAAGACGTGAAGAACAACCCGGAGGCGAGTACCACCGGCATCGTACTCCGCCGGAGGTTGCAGCTGCTCATGTACAACAACATGTACAGGATCATGTTCGACACGAGGTTCGAGAGCGAAGAGGACCCGCTCTTCCTGAAGCTCAAAGCCCTAAACGGGGAGCGCAGCC
>JAVDBV010077912.1:0-12232 GCA_032619315.1 Piper longum
ATATATATATATATATATATATATATATATATATATCTACAGGAATACTCGAAAAATATCTATTGAGTCATCGAGCTTCAAACAAGATAATATCCTGAATTGACCTCGTGTTGTGACACTCTAAATAATATTATATAATTGATCTCACTCTAAAAAAACACATATCCTAATTCCTTTTTAAACTTCTATATAACACCCAATCGAGAGCACAAAAATCGAGTACTATCTAGGAGTACCTTCTAATTTTACAAGTTTAGACATATATTGTATATAACAGTACTCATCTAATGAAACAACTCTCTCACTAACCTATAGCTGGCTACGACTTACATATGCATCCGTTCATAATATATAAAAGGTCAAGTCCACCAACTTTTGCCTCAGTGAGAAGGGAATCATATAAGTAGGCACAAATTATAACACACCGATTTCAGTTCACCCATGAATTGGATCAGAACTATTACGATTAGGCCGAGTCATGTCGAAATTAATTAATCTATAAAACTTGAATGAGGAACAGACTGAAGCAACCCTCTAGGTGTTTCGAAAAAGGAAGACACTACTAATGCACACCAACACTCAAAAAAAAAAAGATGAATGGATGCCTGTGACAAATTAATAAGGAGTTACGTGCAATGACTTGACATGATATCACTCAACATGCAACAAGTACAAAAATATAAAAATAAGAGAGTTTAGTTTATCAAAATAACTACTAAAGCTGAAATCTTAGTGTCTTATCAAGTGACATGTCTGATCTATTGGTACAAAAGGTATTTAGAGAATGCATCCTGATACCTTACGTAAAATACACAACAACACACATCAAACCCACACAAAAGCACAAAAGAAACAACGACACACTGATCACTAAGTATGTGTAGCAACTATCTGTCATTCCACCAAAGCCACCCAACACATAAAAACACAAGACCTACGTATATAATAAAGAAAAATGTCAGCAACGAGTATCACTAGTCCAAAAAAATAATTAGTATAAATTGGTAAGTGGAATCTAATTTCCACGATGAAGAAAAACCATATATAATCTCCATTAGAACAGTCAAAAGTCATCTAATTAGGAGTCATCAAGCTGCAAACTTGATAGCATCCCGAATTAAACGGGTGTTGTGCCACTCTCAGCAATAAGTATTCCCACTCTTGGGATATTGTACATATCTTATCCCAAACTTCAATATAACACCTGACCAAGAGCACAAAGGCCGAGTACTCTTATACATTTGCCTTTAGTACCCTCTGATACTACAAGTTTAGAATTATTCTACTAACATTACTCATCTACTTCACATCTCTCCGAGTGTGAGGAAGCTCGTCGTGACCTATGTATGCGCCCGCTCACGATATATGCAAGGTAATGTCCAACTCTTGGCTTATTGAAATCTGATGAAAACTAGAAATTAGGCTGGGAAGGGAATCAAATAAGTAGATTTAAAGGCAACGTGTGGTGGAACTAAGTACATAAATAATACAAGGGATCTCATCCTCAAAGGTCATTAATTACGGAAGTAAAATGCGTTTAGATAGCTCCTGTTAAGTGAGGTCCGATAAAAGAGCCACTTAACACACCCAACGATCTCGACATCAAATTCACAATAGAGTAGAACAATAAAGTAGAGAAGAGTCCTAACAGACTTAAGGTCCAAGCTCCAAGCGTGTCGGTACATCTCTGACAAGCTTGGACTCCAAAACCTACATCCGAACCCAGTTCTAAGTAAAAGAGTACAACTTTATATGATGCATGGTTGTCGTGTGTGTTCACATCAATAATAACAATACTCAAACAATCAACAACACTAATGAATCAACAAATAAACACTTAACAACCATGGATAAATAAATAATTGAATAAACTCATGGATAAATAGATAAATAACAAATACATGAGAATAAATAATACATGACCCACACCCTCCACCTCCTCTAGCGTTCGCAACCAAGGCAAGGGTCCGGGGTGGTCTCCAAATCTCAACCCTCAATGAGGGGAAACCATCAAGGTGGTTGGCCTCTCTGGAGGACACTTGACAATGCCAGAAAATAGCCTGCAAGGTGGCAACAGCAAGGATAACCGGCGAAAAAAATGACATCAGCTTTGGTGACTAGCGCTGTACAGGAGCTGGTGGAGGGCTGGGTAGATAGCTGGCCATGAGGTAGTCACGTTAATACTGGTCCACTAGCTGGAGGAGGGCCAGAGACTCATTGGTGGTGGCCCAACATGGTGGCGGCACTAGTGGTTGAAATTTTTTTGAAAATACGGAAGAAAATCTCCTAAAAATGAGAGAAAGCTAGGGTTGGTTGTGTACCACCCGACCTAGTGAGGTTCACTTAAAGTATGTGTAATATATATATATATATATATATATATATATATATATATATTTAGAGATATTTTTTCACGGATTTTTAAATTATTTTGTTGGCTATATGGCTGTACTTTCCCAATGGTAATATGGACTACTACATACTTAAATGTACTTCACATCTTAATGTGGGCAAACAAGTGAGATTTTTTTTATAGCCGTAGATTAACATTCCAAAAAATGTATCAATTTCATAATCTACTCCCAAATTTATAAATAAATGAATTTACTTCAAAACCAGCTTGTTCTCTTATACCTCTTAAAAAAGAAAGACATAAATCTCACAAAAATGAAAAGCCAAAATAGTGAATGATAGCCGGTTGATTACATCACGGCAAAGAGTGAGATTCAAATAGGGCACGAATCTCACAAGAGGGAGATATTCTTTCACATGAGAAAGTTATGAAGACATGAAAGTAATCCAAGAATTACATACTGATTCGATGAGAATTTGTAAAATATGAGAAGAAACTCATTAGTAAGGATTTCAATGCTCGGTAGCATTTGAAGTCGACTCTTCATTTCCAAGAGGTATTCCATATCTTTAATTAATAAATATGTTATTAGACATACGTATTAGGCGTGCTTTCCTATTGGGGAAATTTATAGGGTGTTCTTCTTTAAGAGAGTCATAAGAGGTTGTAGATCTAGATAGGACCACCATAAGTGGTGTATGTGGGAAAAAAAAAAGACATTAGTCGTTATGAGGAGAAGATATAATTTTAGGTTCTTTTATTAGGTAGTTTTTTACATTTAGGTAAAATTTTTTACTTTTATTGGTATGAAGTTTTTCACACTTAATAAAATTTTCTACGTGTATTAGGTAAAGTTTAAGCAGTCCTGACCGCCTCCTAAGAATTGTGTGAAATTCATGATACCCAATGAATGTAGAGATTATACCTGCTAAAGCAACGATTCACTATTTGATGGAAGAACATAAAACAAAGAAAATCTGCATAAAACTCAAAAGACATTAATCAGCATTTACAAGTCAGATGTATCATTCTGTGATAAAAAAAGAACCCACAAAATATTGCAAACGATTGTTTGATGGGACACATCTATTATCTCTAACGGCCCAACTAGGACATTAGAAACATAAGAACATTAAGAATAAATCAACCAACATATAAATCAACGGTCTGTCAGAATCCTCTGAATGGTGAAGGCAATAAATGGTGCTATAAAGAAAACAATGTAAATTGCTGAAAATAAATAAAATGCTTTGCTTCCTCCTTGAAAAGAATACCAGATACATGGACAAAGTATACATATGAAAGAAAAAGTAAGACTGCGTGATATGAATAGATATAAGAAGCTCTTTTATCTAAAGTCATTCAGTATTTCTAAAGTTGCAGCTAAGGAAAATAAACTGTTTCTATCCAGAAATGTTTACAGTTTAAGACTCACTCTATGAGATATTTTCTAATTTCCACTGGAGTGTGTCTTGGAGATGAATAACAATTCTTATATGTCCATTATAATATGTTAACATAAGAAAATGTAGAAGTGTTGCGACATGAACACAAGCAGCTCGTTTATCTTAAGTCATTATTTTGTCTATCCTGAGCTGCAGCTAGGGAAAATGATAAGGTTTCTATGAAAAAAAGAGGAAGAAGATAGAAAAGAGAAGGGATGAGATGGGTAGCTATTAGTGCATTCCACTAGAAAATATCTTACTGCCCCTGTCTAATGACCTTGTACCACCGTCAAAAGATTTCGAGCTTCCATTAGCATTCTTCAAAATTGTACTTGTACCACTTGCAAGAGATGCCCTTGAATGAGATGTTGGCGTTCTTTTGGACAAACCATTGGACAGCTTAGTCAGATTCCTAGAACCGCCAAGAGACTGCCTTCAAGAAGGGCCGTTGAGTACACTTTTCCCATCTGGTGTAGTTCCGCCAGTCCCACTTGAAGGACCTCTTAGAGTGTCCTCCAATACCTTAAGCCTCAGTTGATATTTTTCCTGACAATAGAACAACCATTTATTGATAATTTTACTCTATAAAAATCCCAAATATAACACTCCAGAAGTCAAACTTTCAGTTGTGCTTCTGATTTAGCTGTCCGCTAAGCAACTGTAAGTTTTTTTTCCCAAAGCTGTTGCATTTCCCCCTGCATTAGATTACAATATGAACACAAAGCTTGAAACAAATGTTGAAGAAAATAGAAAAAGCTAAAATATGAAGCACTTAGAGCACAAAGACCATATTCATAAAACATAGATTAGTGTGGGGAAAAAAGCATAAACGTTCGTAGTAATACCTGCATAAATCTTCTTTCCTCGAGCAATTGCCATACAGGCATGACTTTATCAGTTGCATCTTTCATTTGCAACAACAATTGCCACTATATTTGCAATGACCTTTGCACCTGCTAATTCTCTTTCAAAGGTTTTCCTCTCCTCCTCAATGACATAAACATTTAATTCATAAAAGCATTTTCTGTACAAAATTCTAGAATGGCACTCAAAAAATTGAGTGGAAACTATCCTACATTCATTTCTTGGACTTTTCGTTGATAATCCCCCACAGCATTAGCAGCAGCTCCACCAGCAAGAACATCCTCTTCAAGTTCTCTTACAGTTAGGCTCAGCTTCTCAACTTCTGCAACCTTTTGATGATGCATTTTGTCCAATATTTTATTTTCTCCTAACAGATCAATCCTGAAATCCTCTAATTAGGGCTTTAGAATCTTGATGTTAACCATTTGAAGAAAAAAAAACCATCCATATCATTTCTAAGTAGCAGCATATTTGAAATTCAAAGAGATGAAATATAAGCTAGATAATGGCCGATTAACACTAAGGAAGATCTAGTTAGCAGTCAGACTCGTAGAGGTTGGTGTCAAATAGCAACCATTAGTAATGCATTTATATTATCATTTCTGTAAAATATGACCAGAAATTATATGAAGGAGCTCCACTGACTAACATTAACAAAATCCTAATTTAGCACAACATGTTGCACTATTAGGCTATGCGAATTAGTTAATCCCACGGGTCGTTCTAATGTGATTTGGTAATAATCAGTGGATAAAATTCTCCTAAAATGAACCAAACAAGTTTTCTCCCTTCAGAACCTGAAATAATTACAGAAGCAAGATACTAATGTAATGGTCTAACTCCTTATGAGAACATATAAACCTCAAATTTTCATATCTTTCATCAATTCCTGGCAGATTTCTGTTTGTTTCATGAACTCTTGATTCTTGTTCTGTAAATCATCTACCACGGAGGCCTTCACTAATGCAATCTGAAGAGTTCTTTCTGCTTCAAGTAAAGCTGCTTCCTTAGATTTTGTGAAACGATCTAAAGCCACAGCTTTGAAGTGAGCCAACTATGAAAAATACCAAAGTCTTTAAGGACATGGATTATGCCAGAAATGGGAATAAAAACCACTACAAACATCTACAATAAGCCAAAGTCATTACTGACCAAGAGTGGAATGCATGCCCATCGAGTTTGTTCATACAATGCAAGGAAGACCAAGATGCAGATTTCCAATAATATTGTCAACAAGAAAGAAAGAAAGAAAAACTACACCAATGGAAGAGACATACCTTATGCTATACTGGAGATGGCATCAAGCCCTGGAATCTCATTGCTTCCATGGATGAGTGAGGGATCTTTTATGTTACTTAAATATCTAATTTATATGGAAACCAGTGGGAGGCTCTTGCATTGTTACTTACGGAATCAGCTTAAATCAGCTGCGTTCATTGTCAGAGGGAACCACTGCTTTGTACTCTGATTTTTGTGAGTATATTGGCTGGCTAAGTAGTTCTTAGCTACTAAGCTAGAAATAATTAAATAGAAGTCTTTACAATTTTTTTCAGAGCTCCATATCTGAGTATAGATTTCACACTTTGCAAGGATGATTTTGAATTGCAGATTCTCATAACTGTTAATTTACTATAACTATTGGTCTTTACATACAGCAGGCGGGAATTTGACTTACAGGAAAAATAGCTTTCTTCAATATTCTAGTTTAACATCATCTTCCACAAGATTAAAAGTGATGCATGTTCGTATTAATGGTGCGCTTTCTATTTATTAATTAGCCTTGTTGGTCTGCTCGCTCCGTTGATTGATTTATGTGGATCTACGAGCCACCTATGAGTTGGTCTTTTGTTGAAGACGAACGAGATTGTTATGTGATTGTTAATTGGTACATGTATGCTGTGGTGAGGTTTTTTCACAGCATGTATTATAATTTTTGGCTTCACATTCATGTGCTTCGTGTCTAAAGTGGTTCTCGAGCCAAGTAGCTCTTTAGTTTAATGGAAGAACACCGGTATTCTTTCCTTGGCGGTGGTGGTTCAATTCCACCAAGAGCTAACATTACTTTGATTTATTAACTTTCATACCACGTCAATTATCACATTCTATTAATTCATTTGAGTTCATAAATATAACACTAGATAATATGAAATATTTTATTTTTTTGAACTTCCTTGTTACCTAAATTAATCAACAACTAGCTGATAAAACTATTAAAACTTCTAACATTACATAATATTTCACCATATATTCCAAATTAGCTTGTTAATTAGACATTAAGCATGTGTTAATATTGTGCTTGATATGTATTGATATTTAAAGATTTTTGTAATAACCATTAATTATTTCCATATTTTTCAATCAATCCCCATCCCGTTGTGGATGTTTAAGATCACCGACAAATAATTTTATAATTGTAAGTATTTATTTAATATTATTAAACTACTTAATTATGTCCGTAAATAATTAATTAATCTTTTAAATATTTATCCCACTAATTCAAATAACACAAACATTAATTTTTTATAATCCCCTTATTAATTATTGCATAATTATGATTTAATCATCTTCGTTATAAAATTATTGATCTTCAACTCCATTACTCATTTATAATCTGCGGCGGTTTTCACTATATTTCATCGATCAATCGAACTCGGAACAATTCATTCCTGATCACGTACGCCGGCTCCGACCATCCTATAGCTAAATGCCGTCGTCGTAAGGGAAGTTGGTGGAATCCAACCACTCATCGCCGGTGATGAACTCCGATACCGTGAAGTTGGAGGCCTCGTCGTAGGTCATGACATGATAGCCCGGCCATGCCACCCTCTTCTCCGTCCCTGCCCCCGGCCCGTAGTTCTCGTACTCCCCATAGTACAACGTGTCGGTGCCACCTCCCCCCGGCCACTCCAACCACCCCGCTGCATCGACCTCACCTCCGATGTATGACTCGAGGACCACCGTTCGGGAATAGTTCCTCCACGGCCGGCCGAGGTAGGTCTTGGTGGAGTTGGCGTCGAGGTCTTCGGAGGGGAGGAGGGTGCAGTTCTGGATGGAGATGCCGGTGGGCTCGAGCGGGTCGTCCCGGCCCTGGGCTGTGACGACGTTGGACTGGCCCGGGAGGGGGCGGCGGGGGACTAGGACGGAGGCCTGGAAAACGGCGGCGGCGTTGCCGAAGATGAAGTCGACGGTGCCGTAGACGTCGCACTCCCGGTAGAACTGCCGGAAGGAGTGGACGTAGAGGGTGTCCTGGAAGGCGGTGAAGGAGCATCGGTAGAAGGCGGTGAAGTCGGCATTGACGCGCACCGCCACCGCCTGGCCCTTCTCCGGCCCGGCTGAGTTCTCAAACCATATGTCCCTCGCCAAGAACTTCTCCCCAGACACGGCTGCATGCAACAACATCTATGATAGATAGGGGTTTCTCGTAGGAAGAAGATGATGAAGTAGATGTGATGCAAATTCATGTTTGGTGAATTAGATGACTTCTCACACTCAAAAAGATCCAAATCTTAATTACTTACACCTATGAATGTTCTTATCAGCCTAAAATGTTTACAAGTTTTTTAATGGTTAAAATAGAATTTTAAAACTAGGACAAGAGGCATTAACATGTATATTCACTTTGAAAAACCAAAAAAACAAAAAATGATAAAATAACGAGTTGAATAATTGGTGTTAAATTAAGTTTTTTCACGTGAAGTACGTCGGAGAGGAGGCAAGTGGTACTGGACAAGGGGACCCCCTGCAGTAGTATTAAGAAAGCAAAGACAACGAGCAGTTCAAGAACCCGTGAGCACCCGCAGGAAAAGATCAGACAGCCCAAGTTCAGATCTTTGCTCTCTCTTCATTTCTTTCTTGCCAATTACATTATTAATACTTGCGAATTCTCATCCCATATGACATACAATCAACAACTTGTTAATTATTCTGATGTACCCTTCCTCTTTCATAGCAAACTTGAAGCAAGTTATATAAAGTGTCCTTTGAGATAGTCTCATTTGTAGAAATTCTAGTTGATTAATGAACTTGAATTGCCAATTCTAAATCCAACCCCAAAAATCTTACTCACCTCAATTTTCTATCAACAAATTTTATGGGTTGATTTTATTATTACGATTCAACCAGCAAAAAAGATCCAAAAGTGTATGCTAGGTTCCATCATCTATGGAGATGACGTATGAGTGAGTACTCACCTACGGTTGCAGATCGGAATGTCGTCCATCCATCCTTCACACTCCGTTTTCCGGTGATCACAGTCACGTCTTTCCCATCTCCGATAAGCCCAATGTTGGGTTTGAAGCTCGGGATCTCCACATTCTCCTCATAAACCCCCTCCTTAACGAAGATGATCACCCTATCTTCACTGTTATTGGGAGCAAATCTAATGGCGTCTCTCACGGTCGTGAAGTTCCCACTCCCATCCTGCGCCACCGTGATGGCCGACGCCGGCGAGTAGTCGTCATCGTCGAAACCCACCTCCAGAAATCTCCGGTCTTGCCGGGAAAGCCAGTTGGGGACGCCGAGGAGGCGCCTATTGCCGCCGGCGGCCGGAGGTGTGGACTTGGACGCGAGAGCAAGAGAGTTGCTCACGTACTTATAGGTGGATTGCATGGAGCTGACCAGGGTCGGGAGGAAGGAGCCGGCGGCGGATTCGAGGCCTTCCAAGCAAGTGTTCTTGTTGGTGAGAGCTGCACTTAGGTAGGCCTTGACGTCGGCGGCCTTCTTGACATGGTTGAGGGATCTCTGCAAGGAGGTGAGGGTGATCTGGTTGAGCTCGTTGCAGTCTTGCAGAGCTCCCCTATGCTTTTCAACAACGCCCAAGGACTTGGCATTGGAGAAGAGGTGGTCGAGCTTCTGGGTCTCGGAGACGGCGGTCTGCAGGGAATGGAGGAGGTAGGAGAGGATGTTCGGGCTTATGTTTATTGAGATTGAGAGGTCGAAGGTGGTGAAGCAGGTTTCTGGGTATGGCATGGAGTTGCAGATGGATCTGGCAAATGCGGCCATCTCTGTGCTAGAATTGTATGTTGTTGAGTTAGAGGCGGCATTAGATGAAGCAATGTGTAGCAGCAAATTGCAGAAAACGATTAGGAAGGTGAGTCCATTGTCCATTTGGGAAGGATTAGATTTGGAACACAGGGCACATCGTGTATAAGCAGAGGAAGTACAGAAAGAAGATTTTGAGTGGTGAATTGATTGGTAGCAGAATTACGAGGGAAACTCACATACTTGGTGTAGGAAGGAAGGATTGAGTTTGAGATACCGTGAAGGAGCTGCAAGGCTTTGTGGGCAGTTTTTAAGGTGCCGGGAAGAATCTCATGGATGTTCATAACCGGAAAAGTTTTAAGCGTGCACACAAGAATTTTAACTCACCTTGTTGGTGATGAATGACTTCAAAAAAGTGAAATGCACTGGCTACTTGATGGGTGGTGTAGAAAATTTATGGGAAACCTTGGCTTCTTGTGGACATGAATTGTTATGCCAGAGCAACTTCAATCATAGATGGCTTGCAAACAAAAAGAGAGAGACAATTCATTTACATATTAATCTCTCCTCCTAGAATTACACCAATGGAAAGAACTTTGAAGGGTAATTTTAAATTAATTGAATCAAGCAGAATATGAACTCGATTAAGCCAGTCAAGTCGAGTTTTAGCGGTATATATCTCAGCTTATTGGTGCCTGGATCTTGGTAAAAATGGTTAACTTTATTTTTAGTTAGATATCTTGTCCAATAGTTTAATTGAACTATTAACAACAAATATTTTATAAACTTTGTTTTTAGATGCATGCGAATTTTGAATGAAGGGTTTGTGGCCAGATCTAGCATGAAAAGAAGGAACCCAAAAATATCATTAGACAAAAGTTTCTGGGTTTTGGTTTTTTTCTTTTGGAGAACAAAACACAAGAAAACGAAAAGGCTATAAGCCTATAACATATGACAAATTTGGACTCATCCTCGGTATGTTTGACAACACGTAAGTAATCGGTAGGGTGTAAACTAGCCAAGTCAAGCTGAACTAAGCATGTTTTTGAATTCGGCATAATTTTTATCAAATATATTTGAAATTGTTTGAGTGCTAGACGAACTTTGATGTATTATGGGTTGAGCTGAACTCATCCAAAATTCATAATATTTGGACTTAAGTTGTGATTGACTTGTTACGTTTTCGAGTCGAGTTCGAATTAAACAAATATTTATACTTGATTCGTGTTTGACTTATATTAAATCAAAATTATTTTTCTAACACTATAAGTTTAATGTGACCTCAATATTATTAATGAGCTGAATCGAGCCGAATATTTTTGGAGCTTGAATACATCGAGCTTGAGTTTCGAACTAAGCCGAGCCGAACAATCCTTAGCTGAAACTCTATTATTGTTTAACGAGTTATCCATTTTGAACAGAGCATTTTTTCGAGTACAAGTACAAGTCAAATCAAGCTGAGCATAAAATGCATGTTTACACCCTAGTACTACATTATTTTTTATGAGAGTGAGGTTGAAGACTAACTTACCCATGTTCTATTCTTGAAGATATTATTTGTTTTTATAAACCATAGAAAACCATATGTTTATGAATATAAATAAGCGGTTGATGCTGTTTTCCTCTTCAATTTTCTTTGTCGTTTCCATTTCCGCCCATTCCTTTCATCACATATATGGGGAAAAGGTGTACCTTATTTTTTGTTTTATCGTTTTCTGATTACAAAATGTATTGAAAGTATATAGTGAGTGAATTTCTTGGAGACAAGGGAAAGCTAGCCCACCAATTTTTGAAGAGATGTTTGTACATGCATATATCTTCCATGAAGAGTATCAATCAGATTGAATATAATTGGTTATGTTGATCAATTTGTTCTTGCTTATCATACACCATTTAGTAAATTACCATGGACTTATGAAGTTAGGCTAAAAATATTCCATTTACCCAATAGAGTAGTTTTTTTTATATTTTTTCCCCTTCATTGTAGATTTTTTCTTTTAATGATTGAGGGTGGCGGGTGTTGAAATATAAACTTGTTTTAAACTCAAGTTTATATAAAACTCAATTCAAAACAAAGAAGCCTAATTTAAAAAATCTTCTAATATTTTACACATGATCAATTACAAGTCAATGGTTGGTGAGATTGTTGAAAGTTTGTGGTCAATGTTAGGTATGTGTTTGTTAGATGTGTTTTGTGGTCAATGTTAGGCATGTGTTAGGTGTGTTTTGTGGCTTATATTAATCTTGAGTTAGTATAAATACCCCATCTCATTGTGTGTTATAAACAAGGAAGAATAAGAGAGAAAGCAAGAAGCAAAGTTTCTACAATGTAAGAATTCAGAATTGAGTGTGGAGAGGTTGTTTGAAGAAGAAAAGGAGAGTTTGTGTTTTTGTATTTGATAAGAGTATTTTCTTATCAACAAAGTTGTGGTTTTGTATTTGATAAGAGTATTTTCTTGTCAACAAAGTGGTATCAGAGCTATGGTTCGTGGTTCGTGCTTTGGATCGTGCTTTGATTTATGATTTGGCTTACCATGGCCTGTGGAGGATGGTGGTCGATGAACGTGAGTTTCCGACATGGCGACCTGCA
>JAVDBV010077913.1:0-23891 GCA_032619315.1 Piper longum
TATATATATATATATATATATATACAATGTTACGCCTTCCTAACATAAGTTAATTTTGACCCCGCATAAGGTCTAGACCAACATTTTAACTTAAAAACATAAATTTATGTAGAGTGCTACTTAAATTAGAAGTTTTTATTTTGTTAAGAATGATTACTTATTTTTAAGTATCAGTTCAGGAAATAATCAAACTGTTAAGATCAATCATTAGGGTGCTAAAAAAGTTCAATGACTGCTTAATTACGAGCTACTCGAGTAAAAATCTTTATTATGTTTAAAGGTGCTTATATATTTTAGTAATGGATTTAATTAGAAATTGTGTTTGTAGTAATTTTTTTACTTTTATCTATTAGAGTACGGTACATTGTGCGGGTTATTGCTTGTTGTAGCATAAGGAAGCACACAGTATGTAGAGGTTAAGACTTAAGATCTTCCATCTACCATACATCCTGCTCTCTTTTTCTTATTATTATTTATTGTCGTAAAAATTAAAATAAAATATTTCATCAATAAAAATAAAAAAATAATTATTACAATTAACTCCTCATTTAGCGACAATCTATCTCTAAATTCGGAGTCTCTTTTTAACATGTTGCGGCATTTTACTTAATTATTATCTATTATTGTTGATAAAAAGAGAGTCAAAAGTTATGATATGAAAAATAAGAGATCTAATTAGTCAAATACAAAAAAACACAAAATAAAAAAATTAAATCATTATAGTTTATTTTTTTAATTAAAATTTATTTTAAATGCAAATTTTTCTCTAAAATATCATCATTATAGCCTATCTCAAGACTTGTGAGAGGTTGATTCGATGCAACAGCCATGAAGAGTTGGCCCTAGCTGGCTCTGGGACTTTGGGCCAACGATAAGCGGAAGACGTGATTGTCATTTGGGCCCAAACTCTTTCCCCTCCTTACTGGGCCTCCCCTTGGTCCAATTCTATTATAGATCCTGCATTTAATCCTGCCTTAACAGTATAGTTTTATTTTTGCTTGTCAACCTAACCAGGAGTAGTGCACATCATTACATGCATTTTCAAATGGATTTTTTTTTAAATATGTAACAAATTAACTTGAATAAAGCCATGCAAATTAATTATTATATAGTATTTCTTCATTAAGCTACTCTGGATGACCATTGGTCTCGAACATTTGATAATGGCCAAACATGATTCTTCTGTAAATTTAATTTGTGGTTTGGAAAAAATGAATTTATTATAAGTCTACCAATTACGTTAAGCAAGTTAGTAGATGAAATGCTGGATTACATATTGATCACACCGTTGATCATTTCTACAACTTATTACAATTTACAAACCAGTGGCTAACATACAACATACAGAATTGTTCGGACGTGAAGAGTAAACTAATCAGCGAAGTTAATGGACTCCATTTCTCAACCATGATCCTCTATCTGCATGAATGGATATGGTCGTCTTTCCTCGTAATCATCTGGAACCAGACCAAAGAACATTTCCGCAATGGCAGCAACTTCTTGGTCAGCTTCCTGGTGCAGCAGCCTCGCGTCTGTTGCCCACACTAGCAGAAAAAGCAAACCAGTGGCTGCGAGGAGAGGAACCCAGAACGCAAAAGTTCGGAAAAGTAGAATTATCAGTACATTGTTTATGAGCATGTCTTCAAGAAAGAACAACGATATCACTCGCCAATGGGAGACCGGGCTTGGAGAGGAATTAGGGTGGTGTTTCTCTCTTATTACTTGTTGTATAAAAAGGAATGGGAGAACGTAAGTTTGTGGTTGCCTTTCACTGCTTTCCCTTGCTATCTCGTGGGGTATACTCATGCAATTCGTGAAAAAAAGCGTAGACTCGTATTGAATTACATGATATATAAAGGGAAATGCGGAAGAAGGAAAGTGAAAGCGAGAAAACTTCACAAGATGCGCATGTCGAGAACTGGGGAATCAAAGTTCTGCTCACGAAGAACCAGGGAGGACTTGCATGACTTTGAATTTAAATCGTACAAAAAATTGTTCATATGGACAGAGCATCGATCAAAACGCTGATGCTTTTTCTTTGTACGGACGGACTGAAATTCTAATTCGTAATTTATTTCAAAGGAAATTCGTTTGAATCTGTAGTGGTCATAAAATGATCCCAATTTAAGGGTGTAGCGCGCATTATAGTTAAGGTTTGGTCCCAATTTCTTACACAAAAAGGTGCTTTCTAAATACCATATAATTTGCAAATGGTAGACGTGAACCATATATTTTTCTAGATAGACGACTACAGAGCAACACCTATAGGATAACTGTTTCACACTGCTAAGTAATACAGTATATACTGAGCTAGGATCGGAGCAATTCATAACTAAGGCATTCACCAAAGTTGCTGTAGTAGGAATATAATAACGCTAGAGACGATCAAAGCGAAAGCCCATGCTTGCGTGATCCCAGCTGCGTTTTCACTTCGGCTCGTCAGAGTGCTCCTTGGATGCAACGAGGACATTGGAACCTCTGCAAACAAATTCATACATTGTGTTCAGGAATTGCATTAAAAGAAGGCGTGGTTGATGAGGAAAAAGCAATACCCGCAACAGAAGAATTTGGAGTTCCTCCATTTAGAACCTTTGGTTGAGAATTGGTCGCTGGCGGATGGTCGTTGTGGACAAGCCCTGGCCCAAGTTCATGAAACAAACGTTTGATCAACTCAACCTTCAAGCTCAAAGAGTGGGTCTCGTAATTAAGCACGCACGTACCTGGGCATGCAAAAGTGTCGGTGCTGAGGCCACAAAGAGGTGGTAGGCTCAGGGCCAAGGTCTGGTTGATGGGGAAAGAGGAGGTGCCATTGAGCACAAGGCACAAGCACTGTGGCTGCTGTGAGTTGAGGTCCACAAGGTCATCACAGCAAGACTTGACAGGGGCCGGCATCAGACCCTGCACAAAAGGTGCGCATGGAGCTAGTAGCAGCAGCTGCGCGCCACATTCTGCCATCTCCAATGGGCTGGTGCTATGTGCTCCAAGCACCCATATGTACAGAACCAACATGGCCAAAGCAGGGGAAGCAGTTGTGGACGACGGAGCCATGACTGCCTCGCTTACTAATTTTTTACTGCTCCTAAACAGTTCTTGCAGTGATTTGAGAACGCAAATGCAAGCATTTATAGGAGAAGGAGGCGCCTCTGTTTTCTGATTTTGTTTGATACGCTGCCACACGCTAGTATCATGGTGAACAATGTGTACGAGTGTGTATTGATTGCATAATAATGCACTGGTGGTTTGGGAGGAGAAGAAAGCCAATTTGCAGAAGGTTCATGGCCGGACATAACCGAATCGATTCTTCTCCGGACATAACTGCATTTCTCCCTTTCTTTTCATGGGTTAAATGGAACCGCAATAAGGCTTCTCTTGTTGAATTGATCAACCTCTGGAAAGTGATTGCGTGACATTGTCTGTGTAACTTCCAAGAGTCAATTTACCAAATGCATCGGTGACTGTATAAATATCAACAACGTACGAGGTGCCAGGCTACAACTAGATCATTGATTAACATGGAGCAGTAGCAGGACGCTTCAGGGGAAAAATTGAATCAGTAGGAGCAAGTAGTCTAGTTTAGAAGGGCATGCATCATGCGGAAAATGCAAAAATGAGGATGTCTTGTTAAACTGTTAACCGAGAAAGCAAGTGATAAAACAAAAAGGAGCTCACAAAGACATGTATCTAATTTTTATCCATAAAAAAAATAAAAAAATAATAAATGTCTGACGAAAGGTTAGAGATTTAATTAATTAAAATTCAATAAAATTAAAATAAATAAATAAATCAAGTTATTATATTATATCTCTTCATTTGATTAAATTTTATCATTAAATACCAATTTATTGCAATTGATTTTATTACCCAATAATAATTGACTGGTAATTTTTCTAATAATATCATAAAATATCAGGTGAGACAATTTTTTCCTAGCTAAAAATTTACACCATACATGTTTCAAATTGGGAAAATATCATAAATAGTCAAATTTTAAATTATTCTTTAAAAAATAATCAAAATTTTAAAATCATATCGGACATTACCTGTTCTTCAATTTGTAGTTCACATACACTCAATACATATATTTAAAGTGCATTTATCTCGTAATTTTTACTTTATTGACATAAATGTTCTTCCTTAATTTAGCTTTAAATTTTATTAAACATATTTTCATATGTTTCATAAGATGAATGGTACTTAATTTTTTAAAAATATTTTATTCAAATTTAAAAATAAATTAGATAAAGCAAAAAAATTAATTTATAATAAAATATGACAATTTTAAATTCAAATTTCAAACACCCTAAATTTATATAATTTCTTTTCTTTTTATTTTTTGAATTTTAATTGTCAACAAATAAAAATAAAAAATAAAAATAAAAAATTTACCTCACCATAATATAATTTTATAATCTATTCATCATTTATTAGTCAATATTTTTATTTTTATATATGAAGTTATTAAATATTATAATTTTAATTCATCATCTACTCTGTCTTAATAAAAATGAGCTTTATAGATATTTCTGTCATTGAATAAAAAATAATGAGGTTTGCTTATGATTGATACGGAAGTTTTTTTTTAAATATTTTATAATTGGTTATGATTCATATTTATCCGATATAATTTGAAAACTTAGTTATGTGTGAAAGAATAATTTAAAACCTAGCTTATAAATGGCCTAACTTTTAACAAATAGACTATTAAGGGTATTTTTGTCTTTTAGTTCGAATAAATGGCGGCGGCCACAGGCCCACAAAGCACAAAACCCAAGTGCGCTTATCCAATCCCGATTCTTGCGGAGGGCGGCGGATGGCCTGCGAGTTTCCATGGCTTCCCGCCGCTCCGGCCACGATTTGCCGCCGCTGCCGGAGCATCCTCTCTCCGTCGCCGGCGAGACCTCGCTTCCTCTTCTCCGCCGCCGAGCACAGCTTCTCCCGGAAACTTCGGCCACCCGAATATGGCCGTTCTTGGATACACTCCGACGTTCCCTTCGACTCAAGTGGTACTTATTGACGATCAAGAGTGGTGTTCTTGAGGGATTGCTCTGCTTCTCTTCTTTCTTTTTATTTTTCTTTTGGGGGTGTTTTTTAGTTGATTCCGAGTTTGCATTTGGTTTTGATGGGCAGCGAGGGTTTTGGTTGTGTCATATAACATCTTGGGGGACAGAAACGCGTCCAAGCATAGGGATCTTTACAAGAATGTCGCTCCTGATCTGATGAGATGGGAGCGGCGCCGGGAGGTGATTTGCCGGGAGCTTCTTGAATTGGCGCCGGATGTTGTGTGTCTGCAGGTGATTGATTTTGCATCGTCCTTGAAATCATGTATTCCGATTGTTGGTTTGAGGGTTAATTAGCATCCAATTCCCTGTCGCAACTTTAGGAAGTAGATCACTATTATGATATCATGAAAATTTTGAAGGAGGAAGGCTATGCTGGAAATTTTAAGGTAACTTTTTCCGGTCGTTATTTTTGTAGTAACTTGGTATATTTGTGAATTGAGGTTGATTGGTTTCTACATGATCTTATAGAGACGCACCGGAAATTCCGTGGATGGTTGCGCACTGTTTTGGAAGGAGAACTCGTGGGACCATTTAGTTTGCTACATATTAGATATGCTTTTGATTCATGTTTAGTGGTAGTTGTTCATTTTTTGTCTTCAGCGCTTCAACCATTTAATTGTTCCTCGTAGATTTCGGTTATTGGAGGGAGAGACCATTCAGTTTAACAAGTATGGCCTCCGTGATAATGTGGCCCAACTCTTTTTGTTTGAGGTAGAAGACAATTTTTTTTCCTCTTCAAGCAAATGCTTATAATAATGTTAAAAAGTCTTTCTTGCCTTGTTGTTTATCTGAAAATTATACTTAAGTTTCATGAATCATATTTCAGTCTGTCATTTGTGTTTCATACTCGCATGCTTTTTTTTTTTTTTGGACATTTTTGCGTATTTGATGTACTTTGGGTGTTCTATCAACAATTATCTATTCATGCAGGTAGATGGCTAAACCTAAACCAAGAAAGATGGTAATTGGGAACATTCATGTGCTCTTTAGCCCAAAACGTGGTGACATTAAGTTAGGTCAGGTGAAGTTTCCATCCCTTCACAATCAAATTCGAAGAGTTGATAGTAGTCTCAAAATCATTGTTATTTGTAGATTGGTTTACTTTTACGGAAAGCTCATATGCTGTCAGAGAAGTGGGATAATGCTCCCATTGTGCTTGCTGGCGATTTTAACAGCACTCCTGAGGTTTTTTATCAGAGCAATAGTTTGCTACAGTTACTTTTTTCGGTTCTCTCTTTCTTTCTTTTCAGTTAACTCTCGTTCTCTTGAGTGCAGAGTGGTATTTACAAGTTCTTATCAACCTCAAAGGTGAAAATCTTGTATTTGTTCCTCTTTTATACACCTTGTTATATTTGGGCCCATTGTCAGTGTCACTAGTTTAGCTCTGGATTTCTCTTAGTTCCATCTATACTTCGAGCAAAACTCACCCTGACTTGTTGTTTGCAGTTAAATCTGAAATTTTATGACCGGAGGACATTATCTGGCCAGGAAACTTACGTGAGAGATCAATATTTGGGTTTGAATGGACCCCCAGAACGACCTTTTGGTTTGAGAAGCAGGTAAATCATGTAGAAATGAGGAAATCGCAGGATAATTTGTCATTGTAGTGCTTTTTGACAAAAAAAAAATGTTCGGTGGACAAAGCAATTACTGCGGTCACCTTGAGAATCTGTTGGTTAGCCAGGCTAACTCTCCATAATAGACCTGTGTTGAAACCTAAGGGTGGTAACCTCAGATTTATCCATAGTCAGGCAGTGAAATTCTGGTTTTATGAATAAGCTGCTAATTATCCAATGTTAATGTGGCATACTCTAAATCAGTTTTAGTGAAAACTTAATACCCGTAAGCAGCTCTTTGGGTGCTTTTGTGGCTACAGCTATTGGAGTTACATGCCAGGAGTGTCGGATACCCTAAAACATTTTTTTTATTGTCTTCACATTTCATCTGCATATAACCTGGTTTGGATCATCTTGATCATTCTTTTACTGTAAAGGCAGCCATTTCTGAATTTTAAAAGCAAATTTCTCATTTCGTTTTTGTATTATGTTAACTTACCCATTAATTTCTTTGATATAATAACTCTTTTGTTATTTATATCATCACAACTTCAAGGTTCATAAGGTACCGCTGGGCTGAGGAAGAACTGCTGATTGCATGTGGCAACTCCAAACACTCCCAGCTTAAGCATCCGTTGAAACTAAAAAGCTCTTATAGATGTATTGGGGTCAGTGTGCCAATCCCAATTGTTCATAATATGTCTGAATTGTTTGTTAATTATCTGAGCTTTATACTGAACAGGGCGAACACTCTACAAGGGACCTAATTGGTGAGCCATTAGCTACCACTTATCATTCAAAATTTCTTGGAACGGTTGACTATATATGGTAATGTCTTGAAAGAATATGGATGGTAAATCTCCATTGTGGAACTTTTATGCACATTTAAATTTTCTGTCACTAATGTTTGTTTCCAGGTATTCTGATGGGTTGTCCGTTGAGAAGGTGTTGGACACATTGCCCAGGCACGTCTTGCGGAGACTTGGCGGTCTTCCTTGTGAGGTCCACAGCGTCATCACTTATTAAGGAATTTATTCACTTCTTTTTTACGAACCTGTATTGCTTAATCTGGTATATTTTCTAATGATTGTTGGGAGTTCACAATTCTTGCCCCCCAAGCAATGGTGCGAACTTCCCACAAAATTTTGGCGTTGTACGTGCAACTTTGATGTGCTTTTTCTGTCGCATGCAGCAAATAGGAAGCGATCATCTGGCACTTGCTTGTGAATTTGCTTTCACGCACAAGCCGGATGACGGACGTGAAGATGGTAAGGAAGACCAATTGGATCCGAAGATAATAACGATAGACGATTGGCGTAGTTATATATGAGTTATGACACGATAGTATACTGAAAGAAACTGCCAGAACACGCCTCAAATGCTCAAGAAGTTTAATCTTCGTTTACTAAAAACCCCGTTTTCAGTGCTCGTTGTTTCGGCAGTAGTCATTACCTAATATTTGGCATCATCGTGATATGGCCGTGATTGTTCTAAATTTAAGTAATGTAATTGAAAATTTTTATTGCAATTTGCGGGGTACGATGCATTCTAATTGCTTTCATTGTTCTCGGCGAGGTAACTGCTGGCATTTGTAACGTTCAAAAGGTGCTTGCTCGGTCCTAAATTCCTTGTATGGAAATGGAAACGAGCTTAAATTCCAGACGGTTGTTTCTCTGCCCAAAGAGTCAATTCAATATACATGCAAAATGGCCAGACATAACAAGGATTCAAAAGCACTACGAGGGTCTGGCTCTGGATTATTCATCACCTCTGTTCCCCATGAGAATTGTAATCAATAGTTCACATACTTCGAGCTTCCTTGTTTACAATATGCAGCAAAAGATCCTTGTGTCGGCCACGCCGGCCAAGAAGCATGGGATTCATCGACAGCCAGTGCAGCTGTGGCACGAGCTCAGGGCTGGGTCCACCTACCGCATTTATCTGGTGCACAGGTTGATGAAGTAAAGTTGGGCAGGCCTAATTAATTGCCATCCAGCACCAATGAGTATATTTGGCCTTCATTGCCCACAAGCTATATTTTAAATGTAATTCGTATGTAACGGGCAGCGTCCTCAAGGTTCCTGCTCATTTATTTATTTATTTTAACATGAAGCTCCAGACGTGATGACCACGCCAGAAGTCATGTGAATCTCCTCCAAGTTGGAATGGACTATGTGCGTTTGCTACCAAGTAAAAACAATCAAACATGGGACCAAATGATCAAAAGATTAGAGCTGCTGTCCCTCTCCTTCGCAACTCTATAGTTGTAAACAATGCTTTTTGTCTTTCATTTTAATACAAAAGGTAGAGAAGGTCAGCACGCAATGACGCGTAAAAATGTTACAATTTGATTTCTTGACTCTCAATCGTCCAGTGCCCGCGGCAAAATAATATCAAAGCTCAACTTGGTGGGTTTGGAACGAACGACCGTTCATATGACCAAAGTGTCGGTTGGCATCTGAGAACATTTCTGTGTGAATCCAGGAGCGCAGGTAAGGTTAGTCAGCAATGTTTGTACAACGGGCCCTATTGGAAGGAGCATTGGACACTCCAAATCTGGTATTTGCATGGAAGCTACTGTCTTGCCGGCGTGCAGTTGTCGTGACTATCCCGTTTGCCATCTAGGACAACGACTTCGATTGGAAGCCCACATGGGTCATCGTCCTGTTCCATCTATCTGCAGTTACTTTCATAATCTTATTGCCGTTAACTTTCTTGTTGGTTTCAAACGAGATTCTTATTAATCAAGTTGCAATTTCTGGTGAGTGTTTACGCAGCTTCAAGTCTGCGGCTTTTCACCACCTCGTTTTTGCCCACTCTGACTTCAAGGTCTGGCTGAACTTTGCTAAACTCAAACGATCGGTTGAGAGAGGCGCCCGTATCATGCTTTATATTGGTCGAAGCGCCTCCGATCGATGATGAAAGTACAGCTCGTGAGTTCCTCCTCCGAAACAGAGTCCTCTTCCAACCCCAGTGGAGAAGTGGTTTGCCTCTTAATTATATTTCTTTTTCTTCATTCTTCCCTTTTGCTTCGTGAAGTTTATGAAACTGCCCGCGCTTGATACTTCTAATTTTTATTAATCAAACAAACTTTATTGTTCATTCTTTGTGTAATTAACTCATTTGGTATATGAGGTTTATGAAACTGCCCCACCTTGATGTTATGACAACTGCACAGTTCGGTTGTATTTATCCACTTTTATCTGAAACTCGGATGTCAACAAGGAATATAAGATATTATTACTTTTTAGAAAAGCCATCGCCTTTTGATAATTGGTAAAATGTCAAGAAGTATGCCGATAGCACTCTCTGTTCTTCTTAAGTATGCTGTCCAAATGAAGATGTTCACCGGGCATTCTTGATAAGTTGCATTCTTTATACAATTGTTTTTATCTATGCTAAAATACTCCTTTTGAGTTCACATCTAGTTTTTCTGGAAAGAGAGCCACGTATTTTTGTTTATGTTTGCTGACATCTAAACATTCAAAACATTAGAGCTAGCTGGATCTCATTTTCTGCTACTAATTTCTGTTTTATTAGTGTTTGAAATTTAAAATCTCATTTTATTTTTTGCAATTCATTAGCACTTATAATGTTCATTGCCATGATGAATCATTTAAAAATCCACACATAGGTAGGTTTCCATAATTCTGCAACATGTGTCAAGATTCATACTATCACCAATTTGTCATTTTACGCTGATTTGCAAGTTATCACATTATGCTGCTTGTCGTACACCTGCCCCAAGGTAAAACAATTGTTTGTGCTGATACTATTCAGTTTGATTCTGTTTCTTCCAGTCTGATATTTTTAGTTGGATTGAGCTTTTTCTTCTCTTTTCTGGTTTTCCTCAAATTTTGATCATTTTGTCATTGTAGTCAGTTCATTTAATTTGAAGAATTCCAATTTCTAATCCTCTCTATAAATTTTTTATAATTAATTAGTATTTAAAATGCAAGAACCTTATGCTATGTTTCAGGATGGTCAACAGATTCAAAGGAATGACGGGAGGAATAGTCTGGCCTCGTGTCAGGTTTCAGAATCTTTAAGGCATTGGCGAGATGTATTCTGGTTATGTGTATTTATCATGCATATAGGTGGCTTAGGCTTTGTCCTCGCGATTGTTGGGCTGAATAGATTCAGAAAACCTGATCGGTTAAGAATTGATAGATACACAAATAAATTTATAGACAATCAGAATGGTTTGACTGAGACTTATTGGCCCTTATTTGGTGTTGCTGCTGGTATTGGAGCTCTACTTGGCTGGATGTGGCTTTCATTGCTTGGTTCCCATGCCAATCGAATGATGAAGATGTCTGTCCACGGATTGATGGCTGCTCTTGCTGTTATAAGCGTTTTATGTTTCTGGGATGGCCATATCTTTTGGGGGCTTGCTTTTGGCGTTGGTGCAGTTGTGCAG
This sequence comes from Piper longum, assembly GCA_032619315.1. Classification (NCBI taxonomy): domain Eukaryota; kingdom Viridiplantae; phylum Streptophyta; class Magnoliopsida; order Piperales; family Piperaceae; genus Piper; species Piper longum. Next base: position 11,037 of record JAVDBV010077913.1, read on the forward strand.
TTTCTGTATATAGTTTCTGTTGTGGACAGGTAATTAGATTTTGAGTGCTTGGTTTAATAGGTAATTTTATATGGTGCCAACATATATTGTTTAAGTTGGATTACAAATAATAGTTCATTTACCCAATTGTTATGGCATGTACCTGATCAACTTTATGAGATGATCTATCCCACAAGATTCTGCTTCTGTATATAATTTTGTTTGTTGACTGAGGCAATCTTAAAGTGGAAGATTGATTCTTTGAATTTTGCTCTTTCATCCTCTTATGCATCTATCATCATTTACTCCTTATCCTAGTCGGGGTGAGTAGCATGGATTTTGCATCACTGATTAACTGCTTTTACATTTAAATTGATAGCATTGAACCCCTGAAGATAAGATGTATATGGCAAGTACGAAGGGATTCTTCTAGTCAACTCAAAATGTAATCTAAAGCGAAAAAAACAAATTTCAAATTCATGCATATTAATTTATTTATATGTACATACATTTTCATTGAAATTTTTTATCCGTTAACTAGCTGGAGGTTCACAAAGTAAAAAAAAACTAGTGCTGTACTTTCTACTTAGTAATTTTATCTTTGCTTTGGCCCTTCCTGTAGATTTCCTTTTACATTTCTTGTTTTGCAAAAGGCTGTGAAGATAGCTTGGTCTCTTCCTGAAGTTATTAGAGTGGCATATGCATTCATGCTGGTTATGCTTCTTTGGATGGCATTCTGGTCCTTTGGTGCGGCAGGTGTCATTGCATCTAGTATTGGGGACAGTGGTCGATGGTGGCTTCTTGTGGTGAGGTGGCAAGTTTTAACAACGTGCAGTCATTCTGTAATAGGCATTATCGCCCATTGTCATGAATTAGAGACAATATGCTTACATGTTTTTTTGGCTTGTTTGCAGGTACTCTCTGTTAGTTTATTTTGGACAGGTGCAGTCCTTTGTAATATTGTACATGTGACCGTGTCTGGTATTGTATGTCATGTTTTATATCATGATGGTCAAGGAGTCATTACTATGCCTTCAAAGCCATTGCTCAGATGTCTTCAACATGCTGTGACAACATCTTTTGGGAGCATCTGCTATGGTTCACTCATTACTGCCCTTGTTCGAACATTACGATGGAAGGTATATGACCATATAGAAATTCACACGGGTGGTGTAAGTTCTGTATTTGTAAAGCCCTGCAAAGAAGTTAGGATTAAAATTCTACTGATTTCTTACGGACAAACTCATTAGGCACTTGAAGTTCGACTTCTAAATCTGATATGTGATATATATATATATATATATATATATATATATATATATTTATTTATTTATTTATTTATGCTAAAGTTCTGGACTTGCATGCAGGTCATTTATTCTATTTTAACTCATTAGCCTTTTTTTTCATGATTGCTTATCTGGGTATAATAATATGAAGGGTGACCACCAACTTCATACTGCATCATACAGGATGAGAAAGCAAACTTAAAATGGTTTTGATGATGATTATGGTACATCTAAATTAGGCCATTGTATTTTCCCTTTTATATCTTTTCTTTGTAATCATGATTTGGAAATAAATAAAATTCATTGCATGAAGTATCTGAGGTATTTCTTAGAAATCTCATTAAAATAGAAGCCTGAAAGGAGGTACCTGTGCACTACATTAGCTGAAGTGGTAGAATGCTCTCTTTTTTTGATATTAAGAGTTAGAACTGAAATTAGATGTTAATGACTTAATGTAAACTGTTTCAATGTTGGATCACGGTTGTTTTTTTTTTTTACTTTCAAATTGTTCAGTTTTAAGTAGTTAAAGCTTGGCAAGTATTTCTTGAAATTTGAAACAGTTTCTAATAATCATAGATCTTATTCTGTTAATTTTATAATACATCTTTTTTTTGGTGACTTTGAGGTCAAGACTTTCTCACTGATTTTGAACACATATATGCACAGATCAGAGGACTCCGTTCAAAGATAGGTGGAAATGAGTGCTTGCTTTATTGTGTCGACTTCTTTTTTCACCTTGTCGAATGCTTAGTCCGTTTTTTTAACAAGTATGCTTATGTTCAGGTACACTTTCAAGGGTGTTAAATTTTGTAACTGTTTCTTGAAATCTATGTAGCGCGTGTTTGTTTGTTTAGGGGTTTTTTTTAAATTTTTTTTACATATTCTATTGCCGTCATCATCTTCATCTTCTAAATCCTAAATAATTGAGGCCATGCATATTTGCATTATAAATGAGGTTGAACTGAACTCTTGGAATGTGATTACCTAAGCTTTTATTGGCTAATATCAGATATGATTTAGGTGCACTTTAGTTGATTTTGTCTAATTTGGTTCAATATTTTGATGAAGTGGAGGTAAATGGAGTTCTATTTAAGCTACATCAAATATAAGCTCTTCCTAGCAGATCTGATTTCTTAAGAGTGAATGATTGTTGCGTGAACTAAGCATACTGATGAGTGAACGACATTTTCTGGTAATATATTGTCCTAATTCAATCTGGCTTTCCTTCTACCTATAGATAGCAATCTATGGGAAAAGCTTCAATGAATCAGCAAGGGATGCCTGGGAACTATTCCAGTCAACTGGGATCGAAGCCCTTGTTGCCTATGATTGCTCTGGTGCTGTCCTGTTGATGGGAACTATTATGGGTGGCCTCATCTCAGGAAGCTCTGCCGGAGTTTGGGCATGGTATAGAGCTCACGACAGGGTTATGATGGTTGGCTTTACTTCAATGTTGATGGGGATGATCATGGTCTGTTCTCAAACAATTTCTTTTATTTCTTTATGTACTTGAACCTCTTTTATTTGCTGAAGCCTACTCCTCGTACAGATAATAGCCAATGATCTTTTTGCTCTTCCTTCACTACTGTCAAGTTTGTCATGCTTGTAATCCGCACTTATGGAAGCATCCATTAGAGCAGATGGGTGCTTCATTGTTATATGGTGCATGAAGTTTACCAAAATAATGGGTGGTTCAAAGCAAGTGATGAGTATATATAATATAATTCACTTTGATGCATTTTAAAAAATTTCAGGTTGGTTTGGCCATGGCTGCCGTTGAAGGAACCGTTACTTCCATATACATTTGTTTTGCTGAGGATCCCTCTCTAATTAGAAGATGGGATGCTCAATTCTTCCGCCAAATGTCAGATGCACTCCATCAAAGGCTGCAGCACAGAAGCGCGAGAGACAGAGATGTGATCAATTACAGGCCTGAATCCGGCTTAGACGAATCCATCCATGCTTAAAATTTGATTGTTACAACATTATGGAAAATTTTTTTTGTTATGACATTCTGGATTTTAAGTGACTCCTAGTTAATCCTCCGCTGCATATCATTTTAATCCTCATTTGATCATATACAGAATTAATGTTCTGAAGAAAACAAGTAAACTTGTCCGGGCCAGCCTGAAGTTTAAGCATTTGGAATAGATTCCTGGTGATTTGCACATGAAATTTTCCATAATCCTGTTATGTACAGAAGCTCGTTCTCCTTAGTCTATGAGCTTAAAATAATCTTTGGGAGCGCGTAGTCCTAACGTGCTACAGAAAGAAATAGAGATAATACGGGATGGAATGAATATAGTAGTGAAAACGAGAACAGGGCTCACAAGATTTGGGGAACTTGTAAAAGGAAACAGGGAGGACACCGAAATTATTATGTGAATCATCTGAAAACAATGGATAATATCCTGCCATTGGCTTCCGTTTATTCGCCCGTTCCCGCAATTTTTTTCTTCAGTGCTTCAATGCCCGTGGCTAGCTCTTTTCGGCTTTGCTGCAAAATCAATTGGAACAAAATTAGATTGTGTTAAAAACAAGGTGTAAATATGGCTATTATACCTTGAAGAGAAGATAACGGTAACAAACCATCCTGTATATCCAAGACCAACCAGCTCCATTATCTTGGGCAGATGTTGCAGTCAACAGTAAATCCATCAATCACTCGAAGAAAAGAAAAAAGCCTAGCACAAGATGCCAATTCTTCCACATTAAAATGGGATCAATAACTAGTAACAGATACATGAAACTTAGCAGCATGAGAAGTAATTCTTCGTGCCATCTTCTGCAGACAATTATTTTTCAGCTTCACGAGTGCTTAATTGTGTAACGGAGAGAAATGGATGACGAAAAAGCATAATCTTTTCATTTAAAAAAAAACGTCAGAGGAAAAGCAAAGTTCTTTTTTCCTCTCATGTATTGTTGAGAGAAGTAAAAAAAATGCGTATTCAAGAGCACCCACACGTAAATGCTAATCAACAATAGGTGGACATATCTTTCATTTCAGGTGCTTGGGAATTCTATGGAGATGTTAAACGCTTACACAATAAGATGGTATAAAAGCAAGACAACTAACCAGAGGAACCGAGTTGATTGCTCCAACAATAATGGATGACAACCACACCGCAACTATTGCACCTCCACCATATAAAATTACAGTAGGCTTGTTCTCAAGTGCATCCCACTGCCCAAAAAACAAAAAAAATACAAGGAGCTTAAAGATCATGCTTACATTTTTAACGATAATTAAATATGCCAAAACTGCAGGGATAACCTTTTTCTTTAAATCTGTCAACAATTCGTCAACTGGTGGGGAGGACTCCTTCGATGACGAGGCACGGACTTGAACATGAGCACTCCTTCGAGACTCTGTTGACAAGGTGTACACCACAGTTGTTTCAAAAAATGAGGATTACAGAAATGACAAGGAAAATAAAACAACTGTCCCATACCACAATTCAAGTATTAAAAGGCTAGCTCAGAGTTAATAGACCACTGTATGTAGATAGGTAGATGAATTTTTCAACAACAAATAAATCAATGAGGTTAAGGGTACAACGCATTGGGACAAAATGAAGTAGAAAGAAATCTCTCAGTTACGAATTTTATCTGTTATGCTTTCAAAATTAAGCTCTGAACGGAATGTAGGCGTAATTTACTTTTTACAATCATCCCTTAAGCACGTTCTTATCCACGTACCATGAACAGTCAGAAAATTTCTTTAAATGTACGTCCCACATAGGTCACTATCAAAGCAAGACTCTAATGAAGCCAATGCATGCCAATGAAGAGCACGTTCACATATTTACACCAACTTAGTTCCTGAAACTAACTCTTTATGCAGCAATAACGTTCAATGGCAAATTAAACAAAAAACTAAAGTGACCAACCGCTTATCTAGCATCATAAATGGGATAATGATGGTGCATCCACAAGGATCAGGGAGTAACTAAATTAAAAAAAAATAAAGCCCTGAAACTCCCGAGTATCAGGTTGTACACTACCACACCTAATTGCTTAATGCGCCACAACCACTAGGGAATGCACTAGCAATAACCGAGGACAGGGCTAACTAAGCACATAAAATAAGCAAAGAATAATGCACCCCCAGTGCAAAAATGTTCATCACTAAAATAAATGAATATCAAGCTTTAACTAGTTCAACCTAAAAAAAACGGTTCCCTTCGAGTTCATTTCCCATCAAATTCGCTGAAAGTACATTATTAGAGTAATTTTATCGTAGTTTTTACTTTTAAAAAACGAGTATCGTTGTTGTATTCACATTGAATCGTAGCAGGTATAGAGCGAAGGGGGTGGTACACAGATTGTAAACTGGGTTAGGTAGCTTTTTGTTTTTCATGACCATCTTCAACAAACCCAAGATGATTCCATTCCTTCAACAAAACTAACATCCATATTCCTTCATCTCCCACTAAATTCACTAAATCAGTAAAAAAGAACAGCAAAAAAAAGGGGGGCAAACACATTATTAGAGAAATCTTATGGCAATTTCTTTTTTCTCCTAAAATTAGTATTACTGTTATAATTAATATAGAGCCAAGTTGGTTCAACTCTGATTGTCGTCAGATGACACTGGATTTTTGTTTTCCACATCTTCAACAAACTCGAGTTGGTTCCTTCGACAAAAATAGAAATAAAAAAAGAAGAAAACTGGTAACTTTAAAAGGTAAGAAATGATTCTTTCAAAAAAAAGGTGAAGAAAGAGTAAAGTACCCGGAGGGAGGTGGAGGGACGGAAGCGAGGAGGCGCGAGAGCAGCGATGGGGGCAGAGGAGAGGAAGGCGGCGGGGGGTGGAGGAGGAGAGGTGGGGGCCCAGTACCGCTGCCGTCGCCGTGGAAGCGAACGCCGTAGCCATGGTCAGCGAGCGAGCGAGCGAGTGAGCGGGGATAAAAAAAAAAAAAAAAGAAAGAAAGAGAGAGAAAGAAAACGTGTGGTAATTGACGTGGCAAAGCGAAAACCCCGATTTCGTCTTCCTTCCTCACAAACCCCCCCCTCTCTTCCTTCTTCTCCGCGCTTTCTTTCACATACGTACGTCTTTCAATTCCTTTTGCTGGTTGGCATTCAATTGCACTTGCTTCCTCATGCCCTCCATATTTCTGATTGCCTCTCCTCTCCATCTCCAATCCCCTCTTGTTTCCTCCTTCCAACTCCCAACCCTATACACTGTTTTAAAAGTGCTCCAAACATCATCATAAAATTCTTCTTATTACATATATATTTTGGCCCTTGTCATCATATATTTTTTAACAAAGAGGCTTACAATAACGCCACCAAAAGCACTATAAATCCTACTTATATCTTCCTCTTCAATATTCTATGTATATTCCTTTTCATATATACAGTGCACCAAGAAGTCGAAACTTATGGGTTTAAATAATGTCTTTCTTCACGTCACATAAGGATAATAATAAAAAAGAATGAGTCCGCATAAGGAACTGGTCCTAGCTGCTGAAATGGATCAACTCAAATTAAAGGGAGGGACATAATTGAACATATTCACACGACTAAGTAACTAACTTGCCGGTGTAATATGTGTTCGGTTGCCCCATGGTGGACTCTTCATCATATACATATTAATCTTCAGTGAAGCTCCTAAATTCTACCGAGCTTATTGGAAGCATCAATAGTATTTCAAGTTATATCACTACAAAAGAATAGCACTTTTAGTGACCATAAGCTATGGATGGAGCGCAGTTAGGGTTTGCTGTGGACTATACTAACCGTAGGGGAAAGTAATGTTTACAGTATAATTTTAAACATTGTGAAATAATATATTAAGTGAACATAAATTCACACCATTATATTCTACAAATTATATTGTCACGGAGCATATGTACTTTGAAGATATTTTTTTACGATTTTTAAGATTATTTTATAGGCTATACTTTTTCAAAGAATGGTATAACCTACAAGAATTTTAAATATAATCATGCATTATGTCGTAGGTAAAAGTCAAATTTTTTTGTAGTGTATATGTTTTTTCCCATCTCCATTATATACAAGTTTTGCAAAATAATTGGTTGGAGGGTATTTAAATAATTAAAGAATAATTAGAAAAGTAGTATAGATAAGACTACACAATATTTATTCTTGAAAAAACAAAATTTTATAAAGATATTTAATTGGTAAGTAATGCACTTAAAACTATCATGCTTAGCCTTAGAGTACGTTAAATTAAATTACCACTAATGAGCTGAGTACTCGTGCTTTCTTATATATTGTACCAAGTACTGCAGATAAAAAAGAACAGCTAATAATTAATCTCACCTAATGGCTGGTCAAGCAGATAAGGTCCCTGTTAACTAGGCATCACAGCCAGAGCAATAAGTGCTTTTTGATAAAACAGGTGAAAATTTGAATATTAATAATTAATTAATTAGGCCGCGTGCGTCGAAAGGGTCATTATATAACATTAAAATGCAGGTTTTTCTCGTAAGAAATTTTCATAGGAACAACTGGTTCGCGAACGGGATAATCCACGAATTGTTAGATACTACAGATATATAATTATATGTTGGTCGATGGTTGCTATCAAACGCAACTGGGTCAAGAGGATGAACCAATCAATTGTGAAATTAAAATGTGGCTTAGCACTCTAAATAGTTGCTTGTTTAAGAAGCTAATTGCATCTATTTTTAATATGCCTAGAATGTTGGAACAAGCCGCAAAGCAATTCTCGGTGCCGAGTCAACCGACGTGTATATAAATATCATGTAGGAGCACAAACATTCGTGTAACAACCAGATTGATCATATACTCAAAGGAAAAAGCAATATTTAGCTGTAAGGTTTCCTGCTTTCATTCATGGCGTCCCCTCCTAGTATTGTTGGTAGCCATCCTCCTCCCTGCAAGGGGAGCTTTATCACTGTTCTAAGCATCGATGGTGGAGGAGTAAGAGGCATCATTCCTGGAGTAGTCTTAGCCTTTCTCGAAAAAGAGCTGCAGGTAAATATATAACGCACGACCATATATAAAATTAGCTGCATGTTAATTAGCTATTTGCGTTTAACATTTCACAAGACAGGCATTACATTTTCCAAAAATATATATTTTATAAATATGTTATTTTTTTTCCAAGGCAAAATTGTGCTTACATTTGTTATTTTCATGTGCAGAAACTTGACGGGCCAAAAGCAACGCTAGCAGATTACTTTGATGTAATCGCCGGTACCAGCACCGGCGGATTGATCACCGCCATGCTCACTGCACCAAATCAAGAGAACAATCGTCCTCTCTATTCTGCTAATGATATTCCTGGGTTTTACAAGCAACATTGCCCCAAAATCTTTCCCCATGAAGGGTGGGTTCTGTCGATCTTCTTCGCTCGCTGGGTTGATTATTATTTATATATGCACCATTAATTACTGGCTCCATTGGAGATGATACTAACTTCTATACATGTCATGCGATATATATGTAGAGGCGTAATAAATTTGGATGTCCTGCGCGGTATATTTACACGGCCCAGATATGACGGGCTCTACTTGAAAAATCTGGTGCAAGTGATTCTTGGTAAAACGAAGTTAAACCAAACTCTGACAAATGTGGTCATTACTGCCTTCGATATCAAAAAAATGCAGCCGGTTATCTTCTCAACCTACAAGGTATATCGTCAGTTTCTAATTAATCAACAGTTATATACTATGATCACCTTCATATTTGCACGCAACAGCTACAATAATTAATATTAAATACAGCCGTCGACCTTTGGTGACGAACTTATGCCTCTTCAAATATTGATGTCATGCTGATAATGTTATGCAAGCTGAAAGCAAGAATATTGGGGGCTCCTATATATTGCAATTGTTGATCTATTGATTTGCTCAGGCTAAAGTGGACGATTCAAAGAACCCTCTTCTTTCAGACGCATGCCTTGGTACATCGGCTGCACCAACGTACCTGCCCCCTCGTCGTTTCGCGGTTACAACTGAGGAATACAACCTCGTTGATGGAGGAGTTGTTGCAAATAACCCTGTATGTGAAATTGTGACATTGGCGATTAATATAGTAATCGACGTATATAACCACAAATATATATGATGTCGTACACAACTCCCATATTGTTCTGAATTCATATAATGACATAAGTTATCCTGTTGCATGCAGACACTAGCCGCATTGACGACAGTGACAGGAGAAATATACAAGAAGAACCCAGATTTTATTAACTGTCAACCGAATGACTATGCAAAGTTTTTAGTGCTCTCCTTGGGAGCTGGAGCCGCCAAGCAAAAGCCCAAGTATGACGCCGATAGTGCAGCCAAATGGGGACTTTTCGGATGGCTTTTCCACGATCATTCTAGTCCAATCTTGGAATGTTTCACCCAGGCAAGCTCAGACATGGTCGATATTCACATCTCCGTCCCATTTCAAACACTCGATTCAACAACTACTAATTATCTTCGAATACAGGTAACTCTAATTTCACTCCCCTCCATCTCTATCATTAATATTCATATGTTAAAAGCGCGGAACATCAACTATGAATTATTATTCGAATATGTCAGGAGGACTCTTTGACAGGGGATGCAGCATCCATAGACAAATCGACGCCGGAAAATTTAATCAACTTGGAGAAGATAGGCAATGATCTACTCAACAAGTCTGTGTCCAGGGTCAACGTGGAAACAGGCCAATATGAAGCAGTAGAAGGTGATGGGACCAATAAAGAGGCCTTGATTCGCTTCGCCAAGTTGCTCTCCGATGAACTTGGAAGACGCAAAGCCATTTTTCCTAAGTTATAATCTGTTAAACTGATGAACATGTTCCTCAACAAGAAGGCCTTTTATTTTTATTTTTGCTAAGTTTCATTATTTTTACCTTTTCGTACCCTTATCTCGCTCATTCTCAACATTCATATCCTTAGCATATAATAAAAGTTGGATTACAAAATTGAAATTGAAGTAAAAAAATTGAGATAAATATATGACTGTCTCTTAGAAATATAGATAAATTCTCCAATATTTGTGTTAATTTTGTTTATATAAATAATTATTTTATTATAGACGGGTAATTTCTTTTTTGGAAAATTAAATGAATGATCCTTATTTTTTGTTTAAAAAATGAGTAGACAGATAATTAATGTATTTTGATTTGTACATTTAACTTTTATTTTTCATCTATACATCTATATCCTAGCTTGAAGATTTTTTTATATTAATTTTGGACCCTACAAATTGACATTAAACTTATACTGGGCTCACGATCTCATTAAAAGGCTATTCCAAATAAATAAAATCTCATTATTTCCTTTTGAGTTTTTTACACAAAAAAGTGGGAAATTAGGGTTAATTATTTGAAAAGGGAAAAATATAAAATGTTTAAAATATTCATACCTAAAAAATAAAATAAATTTAACCAATTTTTTTAGAATAAAAAATATAAAGAGGCAGCCTGCCGGGCAGCTGCCCTGTTTGGGGGCGTGCCTATCAAATGATGCTTGTTCGATGTGTTTGGGTGTGCCTATCAAAGTATGCTTCCTTTTATGTTGGGGATAAAAAAGGGAATGCCGAATTCCTTAATTATTATGTCGCTGCATGCGTTAATTGGAGAAATATGGAAACTCTTCTATGGCATCCACGCAAACAATTAAGAAGCATAAGTATGAATAAAATAATAATAAGTTTTGTTGTATATATTTCAAATTGTGTACCCATCAAAATGAGCGGATAAGCTAAATAAATCCTTCTTTTTATTTTCCTTTTTATATCTTTGGTGTTCGTTGCCAAATGCCCAACAGTCAGAGCCCACTACACAAACATTTTGTGTGGGCTTATACATTCAAAAAAAGGTGGGTAGCTTTGGAACTAGAATTAAAATAATCATGTGATGCCCATTTTAGACTGGGTATTGCAGCGTTTAAAACTCCCGATTACGACTCATTGTAAAATCTCACAGGTGATAAGTCCAAGTAAATGCGGGTGTAAGCCCAAGGATGTGTAGATGTAGCCCAACATGCTAAGGCGACCCAATTGAAACGAAGAAATTTACATACATAGTAATCCGACGTTTTTTTTAAAAGCTAAATCTGATCGAATTAGGATTAGCTAATTTGTTGGTCCTTGCTGTTGTATGGGATTGCAAAATCCCACATCACTTTGGGAGGGAAGTGGGGAGAAGTTTTTTTTTATAAATAGGGCCCTCCCCCTCTTTAGTTATTAATCCCATAGGGTAATTCAAAGTTACCAACTTCCCTTTCTATCATTGGTAATTGTTCATTCTACCATTGGTAATTTGTTCTTTCTCTCTTTGTAATATTTCTCTTTAGTGAAATATTATTTTAGTAGTGTTCGAGGACGTAGGCAATTGCCGAACCTCGTTAAATTCTGGTGTTTGTTCTTGTTCTTTTCTTGTCTATTTAATAACTATTGTCGGGTATAGTTGGTGTTAATTATTGTACTATTTATATTACTTGTCTTGATAAAATTCTGTCTAAGAGTTGGTTTTTAAGCGGATTATCTTGTCCCACCATCTTTCCTGGGAATTTTATCTTAGGGTAATTATTTAGTACAATAGTTTTCACGTTTGTCATCTAGGTAATAGTTCTCACAGTGAACTAGTTATCTTTAGTGAAAATTACCCGTTTTTCACAACAATTGGTATCAGAGCCATTGGTTAATTCTAGTATGCTCTGTGGTTGCGGTTTATACTGATCTTCCACATCAGAAAAAATTTTCCTCGAGCTCTTGGTTAATTTTAGTATGCTCTGTGGTTGCGGCTTGTGCTGATCTTCCATATCATAAAAAATTTTCCTTGAGTCAGTTGGCTTTCCGCATTGAGAGCTATTAAATAGATATTTGTAGCAGAAATGGCAGAAGCATCCACATCGAAGGCAACAGCTTCTTCATATTCAATTTTGGGAAGAACTGCTGTTACAAATCCAAGATTTGTTGTGGAGATTTTTGATGGTACCGGTCATTTCGGCATGTGACAAAGTGAGGTTCTAGATGCCCTATTTCAACAGGGTCTAGACATTGCCATCGAAGAAAAGAAACCAGAAGATCTTGAGGAGAAAGAATGGAAGACGCTGAATAGAATGGCATGTGGTACCATTCGAGCGTGCCTTTCTAGAGAGCAGAAGTATGCTTTTTCTAAAGAAACTTCTACAAGTAAATTGTGGAAGGCACTAGAGGAGAAATTCTTGAAGAAAAGCAGTCAGAACAAGCTCTATATGAAAAAGAGATTGTTCCGCTTCAATTATGTTCATGGTACCACCCTAAATGATCATATTACCAGCTTCAATCAGCTGGTAACTGATTTGATGAATCTGGACGTGACTTTTGATGATGAAGATCTGGCTCTTATGTTGTTGGGATCACTTCCTCATGAATTTGAGTTTCTTGAAACTACTCTACTTCATGGGAAGGTTGCTGTGTCTCTCAGTGAAGTAACTGCTGCCTTGTATAGTTATGAATTGAGAAAGAAGGAAAAGAAAGAAAATACAAGTGCAGAAGTTGAAGCTCTTGTTGTGGAGAGAGGCCGGTCGCAGAGCCAGAACAAATGAAGAAGGGGAAGGTCAAAGTCAAAGTCCAAACCTAGTAAAGATGAATGTGCCTTTTGTCGAGAAAAA